>OY365808.1:14019002-14278097 GCA_959347315.1 Bimastos eiseni | reverse complement strand
TCTCTTGCCATTTATCTTACACTGTCGATGCTCAGAGGACGCAATAGAAACTTGTTTTGCAACCGCAACAGTGTCGCATATAGACTTTTACTACTGTTCACTACCTCTTTGCTCTCCTTCGTTCGTGCCTTCCTTCGTTCTGTACCGTGTCCCATTTGTCAGTTCATTTACAATGTATGTAGTGCAATAGATGTATACAAAGTTTTTCCTGTTGTTGTGGAATTCTTCTCCTCTTTGTTCGCTCAGATGGCGTCTGAATCTTGTGTTACCTGAGCTCTAGAGGTGTGTACACGTAGTCATTTAATACGTGTAGTATGTTCTTAAGACAGCCATGAAGTCCATTATCACTCAATCAATCATTATATTTGGTTGCATGTTGAAAACCCAGCGGATAGCAACATTCTTCTTCTGGAATGGCTTCGTAACATTCTTCTTCTGGAATGGCTTCGTTGACCAGCACCGCACTAGCAAACACCAGAGACCGTTGTGCTTCAGTCTCAAATCAATTGGGTAAGAGAATGTTGCACTTATAGACTTGTGGAGATATGCAGATGCCGCGCTTCCGTACATCGTTTCGAGCCAGTCCTCCTTTCCTCCTTTCCCCCTTTCCTCCTTTCTCATTCCTGGGACATACATGGAGGCCTACCTATTAAAACTGGTCCTACGCAATTGCATGCTATTGTGACGAACAAATATCGCAACCTGTATTAGTGCTTTCTTATTCTGATCAGTTAAGCAAATAGATAGTTATATTGGCAAAACTATTGTGAGTCAAATGAAATGTTGTCAGCGTTCATACATGCCAAGACCCAGATGAAGAGCACGCAGTAGGCCTACATTCTTTTATTGTACATTTTTTAATTAACTCTGTCTCAATCTGCATTCGTCTCTTATCGTTCCAATTCCCTGCACATCGCTGTCGTGGCTGTTTCTCCGCATCAGACAAAGGCAGATGCACGCAGCACACACACCTACACAAGCACGCATTCATCCAGACAAACACACGCACACGCACATTGCACACACACGCTGCTGGCTTACAGGTCTTCTGACATATGAACTCGATGACCTGAGGTTGAACGTCACTCAATTCATCAGATCACTCTCGTCCTTGAATCATCGACGACGCCACTTTCCCTGACGTATAGCCTTCAACACAGACCAATAATCGATTCAGATGATCACTAAATAAGCCGCCGTTCTGACTGCTTCGACTTGGAAATTGGAACAACGCCACGTTCCAATCTGGCGTGCTTTGACGCTAATGGTAACGCACGCGACATCAACATTATAATGCCTTAAAAAGCACTCCATGAATGATGCATTTTAGGCAAGCATGACAGTAGATGCGTCGACGAAATAAGGGTTCTCTCTATTGTGTTGATCTCTAAGCACGTTACTTGTAGTTCAATCCGCTCCAAGGGTTACTTCGCAAGTAATACAAAATTATTTTACCCTGACTTCGCCAGACAGCATATGATGTAAAAAAATTTCTTTAGTCAAATTAGAAGACTTATTAATTATCGCTAAGGTTCATGCTCGAATTGACCTCGTTGGGAATTCACACATTCGTGAGAACGTGTACACCATAAACTGTTAAACTGACTCATCAACGATCCGCTGATCAATTTCGTTCTCTGCCTCCACTTTAAATCAATGTTACAACTCGTTGACTTCATGCACTCGTGATATCTGAAGAACTCTTTGAATGAAACTCTATAGGCCTATGTCTTACAGTTTATCGGATTCAAATTAGGAATGCTAAGTGGCCACAAAGCGGTTCTTTTCATTCTGGCTTTCAGTTGTCTTAGTTTTAAGTTGAAGATCTTAATGTGCATATATACATGCAGATGCCCTGATGAGACTATATTCCAACTTTTCTCTGTCAGAAGTTGTATGGTTAGGACGGATGAACCGCCGTAAGACATGAGGAGAAAACAACAAATCGGATAACTTGTGAATCGGGAATCCCATCAGCAAATCGCAAACAAGTGAACAACTTTCGGGTACCAATTTTCGCTTACTCAACCAAGAGTAGAATCGTTATTTACTTTCAAAGCAGCCGATCTTAAGAAGCCATACGTTGAAGTCTGTAGAAATGAGTGCATCGATGTGAGCGTGTAGTTATGATCATGCAAATGTTCGAGGATCATTTGGGGAAGATCAATCGTGGCGTCGACATTTCAACGCATAGGCATAGATTACCAATGAGTCCATTCGAACGGTTGAAGGAATTTTGATGAACAAGTACAGTACAGCGGTTCTCTCTGCCTCTACCTCTGCCTCTGCCTATGACTCTGCCTCTGCTTCTGTTTCTGTATACGTCTACGGGTGAATGTATGTCTTCCGGTCTATCTGATTGTGTGTATGTGTCTGTCTCTGTCTGTCTGTCTCTCGTTAACCGACACCCACGCTACACGTCTTTTCGTTACACCATCGTCTTACGATGGAGCTCACGACGATTTGACTGCCACCCTGTGTGCAATCTCTCGCAAATGATCATCCTAATTGTTGTGGCAGAAGTGAATACGAGGGCACTTTTCATGATGTCCGTATACGCGTATATTGCCGTCTCTGCTCCGACTAAGGCTGAATTTGTCGCAGACGCAACTGATTGTCGATAGGTCATGAATTTATATGTGCTACTAGCGTGACAAAGACTTAGGGAAAAGCTAGGGAGAGCAATTAAATGCACACTGAAAATTACCAGTTAAGTCTTTAACCGGCACCTTGGCGTAATAAATGCTACGTAGCATCTACTGTGTTTTGCCGTCTAACTTTCATCTATAAACGTAAATGCCCTTTTATGCTGTTCGTTTCGTCAAGTTTGCCTTGTAGCCGTTAAGTTAGTGTTGAAGATAAAATCTGTGACCTTTGCTCTCTTTGTTTAGTCCCCTACAGGAAATAGATTTTTATTGGTCCACAACAAGCGCTGTCATAAATTGAGATCTAAAATTAGTTTTGTAATCGAATAAAGGATTCATGACGGTATTTCGTACACTCCGCAATGCTTCAATTTTTGAGTTTGTAGACCTATAGCCAGTTGCATTTGCTGAAACAGAACATTAACTTTTAGGCCATTCGCAGTTTAATACAATACAATACAACTCGCATTTATAACGCGCCATAATAAACATGTCTTACATGAATTAAAGACGTGTTAGAACGTGGTGACTAATAATAGCGGGCAATACTTATAGAAGAAATGAGGAACTTTAAGTGTGGATGTAACAATATTAATCAAAGAAAATTTTCGAATGTTCCTGGTAAAGAGTTCTATTCAGCAGAAGACGTCGAAGAGATGGCGATTGAAGAAGAAGAAAAAGACGAAGAAGTAAAAGAAGAAGATGATGTTAATGAATTAAAAGAATATGAAGGCAACGGTAGTAGTGATGATGATGATAATGATGATGATGATGATGATGATGATGATGATGACGATGACGATGACGATGACGATGACGATGACGATGACGATGACGATGACGATGACGATGACGATGACGATGACGATGACGATGACGATGACGATGATGACGGCGATGATGATGGTGGTGATGATGATGATGATGATGATGATGACGATGACGATGACGATGACGATGACGATGACGATGACGATGACGATGACGACGACGACGACGATGACGACGACGACGACGACGACGATGACGACGACGACGACGATGATGATGACGATGATGATGATCATGATGACCATGATGATCATGATCATGAACATGATGATGATGATGATGATGATGATGATGACGGCGATGATGATGGTGGTGATGATGATGATGATGATGATGATGATGATGATGATGATGATGATGATGATGATGATGATGATGATGATGATGATGATGATGATGATGATGACGATGACGATGACGATGACGATGACGATGACGATGACGATGACGACGACGACGACGACGATGATGATGATGACGATGATGATGATCATGATGACCATGATGATCATGATGATGATGATGATGATGATGATGATGACGGCGATGATGATGGTGGTGATGGTTGTGTGATGATGATGATGATGATGATGATGATGATGATGATGATGATGAGGATGAGGATGAGGATGAGGATGATAATAATAAATAAGAAGAAGGAAAAGACAGAAGAGGAGGAGGAAGATTCAAGACACAGGATTCATGTCATTATTAGCTCTATCATTACCTGTTTGTTGTTTTTAATGGATTACGGGCAACGTGGAGCATTGTAAAGAGCAAAGAGCGAGAGATGAAGGCCTAGGCTCTGATATAATAATAAAAAGAAGATTGGCAGGTGGCCTTGGCAGTGTCAATGAGAATCGCCATTGTCACTGCCAAGGCCACCTGATGCCATAGGATTACAAATGTAATTCGATGATACAACAACCATCGCACAAAGATAACGTCAAATCTTCCCGATTTTGCCCCTCTGTCTATTTCTGTCTGTCTGTCTGTCTGTCTGTCTGTCTGTCACCAGCTAATCTTTCTCTGCCACTGTCTGCTTTCGCAGTCATCAAGACATAAGCTGTAACCTATGCTTTGGGTGCATCATCCTTCTATACATTCATAGTTTGTATTTGCTAATTCCTAATGGTTCTCTTTTCATGTATTCATTTATTCATTAATTTATTTATATATTTATATAATTTTAATTCACTTTTTATACATTTATATACGTATATATTTTATTATTTATTTCACTCGCATACAGTTGTTTAATTGAAGAACACACATCTGGGCTTCTGTTGGGAGCATTTTCGAATTCATTAGTAATTATTTTGAATATTTTTTTTAAATATCCGCGTGAGGCTGCTAGAACAGAATCATAGGATTCATACTTTCCTCACTGCATAATACTGATTCAAATAATAATCACAGAAACGCAAGGTCGCTATGATTAGCTCGTACGGCTATTGGTCCGCTTCTCGCGCCGTTTAAAAAGAATGGAAACCTACTCTGGTCACATCACAGCTGCCTACACGTACCTGAATCTATCTCGTGAACTCCAGATTCCTAGAGCGCTACTATAAACTAAGCGCAGTGCACCGGATTATTCATGAGCGCTACAAGTAGGAAATGTGATTGATGGAGTTTGATTTTGTTATTGTTTTAGCACACGTGGAAGGCATCATACCTTGAATAGTAATCAACAATTGTCTTCATTGTTCGTGTTTACATATTGCTTGTATTTGAGTTGTTTATGTTGCCTGCGTTCAACGATGCTTTCCTGTCGCTCAGTCGACGTCTCTCTCTCTCTCTCTCTCTCTCTCTCTCTCTCTCTCTCTCTCTCTCTCTCTCTCTCTTTAATAATATTATCTTGCATTCAACAAAGGACAGGAAATGACTGACGACGATCTGCGCATTCTCGTTGTATCGTCGTCATCGTCCTATTCGTATATCTCTATATCTCTATGTTCTCTATGCTGGTTGCAGATCCTCATAAAAATAGTGCAACAGAATAAGAAGAATTCTGCAGAATCCATAACACTATTATTGTTCAAATATTGGCCATTCGTACGATCGTCCAGGAAAACGTTCTTCCCAACGCAGCCACACTCGACAGCAATGTATCATGAAAGAATCGCAACGAGGACAACATTTTATGCAATAATGCAAATATATAAATTAAGCATCACTGCATGAACAGGTCACAATATATATACAATTATATATATATATATATATATATATATATATATACATGAGTTTCAGCCAAGTCGGTTGAAACTCATAGACGTTAAGCATTAGTTGGATACTTGAGCGTGTAGCATATAATCTGAACATTGAAGACGCGGAGGAACAGTCCTTTAAGATTGTCCTGAGGCAGCCATTGATATTGGGTGTTAGCGACTTTATTTTCTTAGCCTCGGCAAGTCCTCTCCTTCACCGTCGCATCTTCCAACTGACTGTGTCCGACTGTACGGTCAGTGTACTCGTCATAGCTGGTTGACTATTGGGGCTCACGTGAAACAGAAATCTCGAACCTTATCACGCGGTGTCGTTAAACTGAAACACCCTTCGTCTTCTCTCTCACACAACTATTACTACTACTCTCATAATAAGGTGTTGCTTGATTGAAGCTACTCATTTTGTGGCGCCTTGTGTCACCGCTCACTTCACCACTTATGTCGTTAGCAAAGATGTGTTGGGTGGCCCATGTAACACGATGCAATTGGAGAAGGTCCAGCACCGTTTTGACCAGCTACTCAACGACTTCTGAGATGGGATGCTGATCATCGCCATTTAAACGACCAAAGACTATAACTAGGATGAATGTCCCTCCTAAGGAAAGACACGAATTTCCTGTCCTCCTCAGCTGCACTTGTCTTTAAATCGCAACTAGATGCAGTTTCCTTGCTCAGGTACAGCAGCTTTCAAAGCGGGATAGTATTAACAAAGGGTTAGACATAGAAAGACTCACACATGCAGGCGAACATAGACATACAGTAAATCGCAGAGAGACAAACATACAACAGACAGAAGCGGCTGATATGCTGAATGCGCCCTGGATGTGGACCCATGGAAAGCCGAATAAATACGATGATGTGATCTTAAAGCAGCTTCGCTTCTGAAGAAAGACTAGAGGCGGAAATGCACTTCCAATTATCCCGTAAGCTCGTGAACAATTCACTCGGTTTCTCAGGTGAAAATTGCATTTCATACAAAACCGATAAGATTGGTGATTTCGGATGAAAGTTGTAGCCTTCAACGACATTGCTCCCGGTCTCTTTGACGAGGCGACCATAATGACATAGTCGCTGTCTTCTGTTCCAATGTCTGCAGTTCAGATCCTGCGTCTGGAGCAACTTAGGTTCGTTTCCCTGCTATCCAACCTATCAGACGAGGTTGTTCTTATGTTGAATCAATGCTGATGTTGCTACTCATTGGCTAACCTGTCTTCATCCAATTGCATCGTTGTATTTCCTCAGTCTACAACTGACAACTATGCAATCCGCTGACATGAGTCACGTGTCCTTTCTTTGCCTACAGTATTTGGCCAGTGGTTGAGGTCCATGCTCACTATTCATTGATGTTGCTGTGTCTTCAGGAATAGAACACCCCTCAAGAGGTATCTTGAAGAAGCACTCTGTAAATATGCACTAACGATCAAGATTACGATACCTAGTATAGGAACGTACTGTATGCCGAGTGTACTCTATACGAATGGTGTGGACTTAGACTCAACACCTATGATATTGATCATCGAATCTGGGTAGATTTCATCGCAACAATCTCTGACACAACTTGGCAGATTATATGCGCTGTGGTGTATGTTCGTAATTTGTTGCAAAATATTCAGTGCTAGGAACTTATTTCAACAACAAGTGGGCTAAACCTATCTTAACTAAGTGAAGAAGCATGACAAATAATAGTGATAAACGACTGTTGCCTTACGTGTCATGGGAAAGATTTGTGGGCCTAATGTAGGCTTTTATATATGTTTGACATTATTTTAGGCCGCTAAATGCTGCCAATGAATCCTGTTTCATTTCAGTAAAGTCGTGTAAGATTTTTGGAAACTAAAATCAGTTTGATTATTAATGTTGATATATATTTAGACTTATAAGGTCCTGTATGATTGCGGAAGCTAACATCAATTAGATAAATAATGCTGCTATGTACTTAGGCGCTTCCAGTTCGTGTTTGCATTACTTGTTGCAGGATCAATTATTCTTCGTCGCCATCTTTTCTTGTCATGATCATCGACATAAAATACCAAAAATGACGACCCTTTATCATTTCTTCACCTTGCGCCCCGTAACTAAGAAATGGAATTGAATAATTACCGTTTATTGTGAAAGATTTCTAAAGGCCTACATAAAATGATATCTCGTATAGTTTTCTCATTCTTCTTGTGTTTCTATTTAGTTAACGCTCTTAGTCTATCACTTGCAAGAAAATATATATTAGATTTTTCCATCGGTGTATTTAGCTAACCGATCGGCCACTGTGCCACAACAATATAGCCAAATCCTTTGCAAACAATATTGTCTCAGCGACACGTGAATAGCGCTACTGTAACGTTTGTTGAAAACGTAGTCTTTACGTTCGTTACATGATTAATAACGTCAAAAAATAATAATTTCATGCGTCATGAACAAACCAAGCTAAACCGGTTTTATAACTATGTGCTAATAACTATAAGAAACCAAGCTTGATAGACGATGCCGTAGTGCTGTTCGTACTCCCTGTATCGTTTCTATTTAATTAGTTCACTTATATGCTGACGTCAACATTACGACAAATCCACGTTTGAGAATCGAACTTTTAAGTTTCTTAGCGTTCGCATGTAGTCGCCTTATGAACGCCGAAAAGCTAAACACAACGATCTATGCAAATAATAATATCAAAGTCATTTAATCATCTGACAATGTGTTTAATAGGTTAGATAAACGCACCGGCAAAATATTTATCAGCGTAATAAAAGTGTTGGCATAAGAAAACTTCCTGCATCGTCTATGCATTGGTTGAAGAGCATGCGTCATAAATTCCTCTCAACTGTTGCTGCATGCGTCGAATGAAACCAGAACGACCCATGCACGTAAACACATGCAAATCTTTGGCAATGAAGGCGCAGGCACAGCTACACACACGCACATATATATATTTATTTCCGAAATTTGATACTACCATTCTTCCAACATCTTTTGCTCAGAAGTGCATACACAAGCCTCTACGGCGCAATTGCAGTTGTACTGCAGAGCAAATGACTTCCTCAATGTCCCTACACATTGGACGAGGCTTGAACCCGCGCGCTGAGCACACACTGAACGTTACGGGCTGACCGCTCTAACCGATCGGCCACTGTGCCACACCAATATATATATATGTATATATATATATATACTGTATGTATATATATACTGTATGTATATATATACTCTACCTAATTGGCTGTAAGTTTTTCTGCATTCAATAGTGTAGTCATTAGGAAAAAGAATCCTTTTCATCCCTTTGAACTTATTGCATCCATTGATTTTAATCTTCAAAAGAGATTTGTCGATGTAATCATTTCTTGATGCAAAATATTGCATAAGAACATTTATCGAATCTATTCTAAAGAATATATTTGTATAAAGAGGTATACAATGTACGGACATTATAGTGCAATGACCTCCCTGCGTTTCTTCAATTAACAGAGACATCGCTTCCACAGCAAGCCTCTATTAGCCAAATTATCTTTCTCCCAGGTAAGTTTATGTTAGCTGGCAGGCTCTGTACGTCTCTGGGTAATTGTCATTGGCAGTCGGCCGACGAACTGAAAAACCGAATAGGGTCGACCGAGTTGAGGAGGCAGCTGCATCAGCAGCTATTGTTGGTGTTTGGAGCAGATGGAGTCAAGACGGCGACGATTGTCCAGCGATAAGGTGACGACTGGAAATAGCGTCTTTCTTGCCATCGACTGACCTCATTAGTTTGCGCAAGTCAGCTGGAGAAGATGACGAAGAGGAAACGACGATAGAAATGGGTACGAAGAAGCGGATACCATAGACAGAGAAGGTGGATGAGGGGAGTAGGAGGAGGAGTTGATGCCGTTTCACCACCTCGTCCTCACGTAATCACGGGTGCATTGAAGTCCCGTCGATTGAGCATTGATTGGTCGCCTGCTGCTGCTGCTGGTGCTGGTGCTGCTGCTTCTGTTCGAGGCGTCGCTCTCTCCGTGCAAAGTCCGTCGTTCGTCGTCTCATCTGCGTCGCAGTCACTCTAACCCGAAACCGGTTTCAGATATCTGTGGTCGCTTGAGCGAACAGCCGCCGCCACATCCGCTGCTGCTGCTGTTGATGTTGCTGCTGGCCATCTCTGTCTTTCTTACCAACCTGTCATCTTTCGACAGACGACGGCGACAATTGCTGAAATGCGCGACGCCACGGATTAAAATGATCCACTGAAACTAGAAAAATGGAAGGAATTAAGGAAAGCCTGATGCTCAGAGAGGAGGAGGAAACGGGGATCGCTGCTCCCTCAGAGGTTGGTTCCACATTACCCGTTGTCAACGCAACCGTTGCCAATGCCACCCTGTCACAAGGTAGACTCATTGCCGTGGAATCGTTGTTGTCGACATTGGTGTTGATTTTGTTCAACGTGACGGTCATCGTTGGGAACAGCATGGTCATTCTGGCCGTCTTCACACACAAGAAACTACGACCAATGACGACGAACAGTTTCATCGTGTCTCTGGCAGCTGCGGATCTCATGGTCGGAATCGCTGTTCTACCATTCTCCAGCACCAACCAGGCAAGTACATGCTCACACAAACAGGCAGACAGACAGACAGACAGACAGGCAGACAAACGAACAGACACACTGAGAGTCCAACCGACCGACCGACCGACCGACTGACTGACTGATTGATTGACTGAACGACTGATTGATTGGCTGATTGTATGTCGAAGTGTTGCATTTATGAAGAATGTAGAGACGAGAGGCAGCAAACATACAGACAAATAGATGGAATAAAAGTGAATAAATGAAATGAAGCTGTGTGTGAAGGAAAATCCTGCAGGTCGACAGCAGATTGACACGAGGACGTGGCGTTCTGTCTGCATATATCTTTCTCTCTGCTCCATGTGCTAATGTTTATAATTTTGATTACATAAAAATTATATATGGCGGAATTCAACCTATATCTTTCACTTGAGACTGGTGTTTTTTATATAAGCACAACACACAGCAAGGACTCCTCCGTGGCTTCTTGATATTCCTCACAACGATTGTGAATATTTCTTAGCGACGAGACGCGAACTGTTGTTCGGTTTGTGGAATGAGAAAATGTCTATAACATTTGTTTCCTAATTGCTGAACAAAAGTTACATTTGAGTGGCTTGAATTCCTTAGATTACATGTAAGCATTGCTGATACATTACGTGAGGTTCGCGATACTACCCTGCAGTTCAAAGTGCATTAGATAGATTAGTGTTGTGGTAGCTGCTACTTATTGACACGACAGTCAACGGATGTACTCGACTGCTGCGAATATTCTACTTTGGCAAAGCCATAAAATAATTTCGAAAGTACCTTAGACGACGGCAACACGTAAATATCACTTGGTGCACTTGACATCACAATTGCGAAACCACGTCCATGGGTGAGTGCAGACGCACTTCCGGCTTTTCCGTTGACAGCCTCCCACTTTGTCTACTTACTCCCTCTCTCCCTCTCTGTTTGTCTGTCTGTCTGTCTCTCTCTCTCACACACACACATACCTCTTTCTCTCTTAGTGACACTCTGTATCTGTGTCTGTCTGCCTGCCTGCCGGTCTGTATGCCCGTCTGTCTGTTTATATGTCTGTCAAATCCTTCATCCCTCCAACCGGCACTTCGCTTACTTCAATATTTCATTATCTTTTGTCACCCACTCACTTCTTTTCTTTCATTTTCCCTTGTTCTTTATTACTCTCTTTCTCTTCCACGATTCTTCTTTTTCTTCCCTTGCCATCGATCAGTCACTTCCTTTTTGCTATTTTGTTATCATTCTCCCTTCTTTTCCTCCGCTGTATTTCCAAATGCCCTATTGAAGAATGTTCTTTTCCTGTCATTGGTTGGCGCGTGTGAGCGTGATGCCATTTCCTCCGCCTTTAGTTTTGAGTTGTTGGCGTCGTGTATGTTGGTTTTAGTGATCATCCGGTGAAATGATGCTGATCTCCTGATCACTGGAGTGGCTAATGATAACTGCATGCCGATACTTTAGAACTGAATGCACGAGGACTTTGTCGATTGCGTCGGGCGACAATTAACCCCATCGTAGGTGGTTATTCGTTTCTTCGATCATGCAGACACTTTTGCTGAAGTCGTCCGAACTGACCAGCATTGGTCACGAATAATTAACTTGCAGTTAAACGAGATTTCGTAATAAACGTGAACGCGATTTGAAGTGCGCTGTGATCTTTTGAAGCCGCGGAGATTCCGACCAAAGAGGCGAAGATTTTCTTTTATAATTAATGTCCTACCGCATCTGGTGCCACTGACGCATAAAAGGCATGCGACGTAAGAAACCCTCGTTGAAGAACTCAGTGTCCCTATTTTAGTACTCGTGGATGTTCTGTAGAGCGGAATGCAGGCCTCTTGAGTTGACATCGGTCTGATCTACGACCACCATGTATGCTCTGTACAGCATGCAACTTTCCCTGTTGTCGGTTCATCTTTATGGAATAAGCTGCAGTACAAACTGAAAATTCTTTATCTCTCATTGCTTCATTTCCAAGAACACTTGAAATTATCGTATTCGATCGTCGTTTTATATCTTCATATACCAACCGCATTTGATTTGCTATAACAATCACGTGTTCGTCTGAATGCAACTTATATAGTAATCGGGTGGATCCAATCTTAATGCTAGATCGGTCATTCTAGGAATCGTCAATAAAATTATCCAATCCACTGACAATTACCTTTGTTAAGAACGAAGTCTCCAACTATTGGCCTCTATAAATCGACGGTGAAGTATTCGTTGTGGTCCACCAGTCAATTCTATCGTGTGGTTGTCATATAGACAAATTTTAAAGCCTCTACTGCACGGATGAATTGCAGAGTACGATGCCCTCATTGATAAAGCGCTCGGATTGTATTGCGAAGGGTACGGGTCCGAGTCTCTACCGAGACAGTTACTATGTAGCAGGTCTTTCAAGCACAATTGCCCAGCGTTATCTGTTGTATGGTATAGTATGTGCACTTCTCAACCTTGGAAGGAGTTTTATCGAATGCAGCTGTATTGTATGGTATAATTATTATAATGGACCTGATGTCCATGATATCCCAGGCATACCATTATGTTAAAGCTGAGTGACGTAGGGTTCAGTGCCTGCCTTAGTCATTCATAGGTTTTGTTAATGACATAGAAGATTAAATTTCATCGCTTATTTCTAAGACTGTCTAAAACTTATAATACAAAAACTTATTTTAAAAAATTTGTTAATCACCTTTCAATGTATGTGCAATTTTATTTTATATTCTGTCCAGCTAAATATTGGTTTCCAGTTCATCTTAAAATTTGGTTTTTCGAGAGAGAATAATTGTGAGCGCACACTAATTTTTGTGTGCGCTGGCTCCACGGCCCGTGTGCGCGCGAACATGCGCACAGCCTACAGAGAACACTGACCATCAGATGTTCTTTTCATTTGGAGAAGTTCTCAGCAATGCACATGGGGAAGAAAAACAAAGTATTTTTCTATGAGATGGGGCATGGTACTGAAAACAGAGTTGCTTACGGCTCGAGTCGACCCGCGGATCAGGTCGGGTTGGGTCGGGACGGGACGGGACGGGTCGTGTCGCGAATATCTGTAGATTAGGCGGGTCGGGTCGAGTGGGGGTCAAGATCTAAACCCTGACCAATTTAAACCCACAAATATTTTTCATAGCTTAATTTTCAACCCTGTGCTATTTATAATGTTGAGCAGTTACAATAAGATAAATTGATTTAGGAGTTAGCGTAAAAATATGGGTAACACGGGATTTGTTCCTTTTTACACTGAATTCGGCTCAAATTGTCGTATGGAATAATCTCTCATGGATTTATGAAATAATAAAAGGTCAACGGATTGATTATAAGCGTGGGGATTAACTGAGGAAGCAACGCTAGGATATGCGGACCGGACTCTTACGTACCCAAGAATATCCGGAATTGTTTTGCATATATTTATGGAGAAGGTAAGTTTAGGCCCAAATGAATGGAATAAACGACGGGTAGCTTCCCTGATACGTCCTCACAAAAAATATTATGGTCATGTATGGTGGTCTGAATGTGCTTCGTTTTTATGACATTAGAATTTGTCGATAAATAATATTAGTACTAATGGCGGGTCGGGTCGGATTGGGTAGGGTCATGTACGTCATGGGTGGAGTCGGATCGGGTCAGATATTTGGCTTAGAAGCCGGGTCGGCTCAAGTCCGTTTTTAATGGGTCGGGTTGGGTCGATTTATTAAAATGGGACCCGTGGAAACTCTGACTGAAAGCGAGTGAAGAGTATAGGAGCTTGGAAATGATCATGGACAGGAGTGAAAACCTTCAAGACAATGCGCCAAAGCATCAAAGAAGTCTGAATCAATATTGAGCATGATAAGAAGGAAAAACAGTCAGCAGAGCAAAGGATACAATACTGCGGTTGTGCAAATCACTGATTAAGCCACAACTGTAATAAAAAGTTGAATCCACATCTAAACATGACGCTGGACAACTATAAAAAGTGCAAAAAGAGGACTACAAAAAGGATTCAGGTTAGAATTATCTGAGCTATGAAGAAAGGCTGAAAAGGTGTGAATCAACAACATTAGAGAGAGAAGCTAGAGCAAGTAGAGGTGACTTAATTAAAGCATGGCAGATTATTACTGGAAGGTAAGTAGTGCGGTGGGAGAAATTCTTTGTATTAGATTGGGGACATAATGTGCGAATAATTGAAGAAGGTTAAAAGAACATCAGCAATTCTTTAGTGCAAGAGTTATGGACTTGCTGAGTGGTTTGATGATAGTACCGTCTCAGTGGACACTACTACATCTCTATGTATAGAAATCTATAAGAAATAGGCTCTCAACCATTATAAGTTAACTTTCAGTAGTTCTGACACGTAGGCCTACTATAATTCTTCTGAATCACCTAAGACTCTTGTTATGTTAATGCCTATGTAGGCTATACGGATCTTAGACCTACATATCAACGGCATATTCGAATCATTCCACCACAGGATAAGCCTATATCCCTAGATATAAATATAAAATATAAATATAGATATAAAACACACACAGCCTAAGGCAGTGTGTGTTTTATTGCACGAGTGTTCCTTTAAGTCTATTATCATTTTATGCACTGTATGAACACCGTTTCACTCATGAAACCTTATAATCCGATATCTCTGAAAAGTAACTTATATGAAAGTTGAAAGATAGAAGTATAATACTACAGGTAAAAGGGTACAATCGACTATCGCAAATGAATCGACGGTTTCATCTATGGTTGAATGTAGGACCATAAATAGCGGTTTTTGGGTAAATTTTATACTGTTAAATATTCACATGTTAATTAGACTGTGACTGCATGGAAAGAGCATCACTTGAACTGCCATGAGGCCGTCGACATGGCTCCACATTTCTTCGCGGTGTGTGAAATTGTTATCCTAATCCCCTGGGATAATAAATTGTTTCCTTCGTTTAACTCTTATTTCGTCTTGATATTGTTAACTTTAGGACTTACTTAGTCTAAGCTGTTCTGACTTGAGTCTTGTTTATTTGTAGCCTATATTGATTGAGCTTGGAATGGTCGATGAAAATTGCATATGATCATGTCCTGTTAAGATCTACATATACAACATACAAATTCAGATCTACAAGACTTGGTATCGCAGTTCAAAGTTTGCGTTGCAATGTATATCGTATTATCGTTGTCTAGTTTTAAGTCGTATATGATGTTCCGCTGTACTGAACGGTTTTACATTGTATGCATTACTGTATTGCATCTACAACTGCGGCCCTATAATTGTACTATGGAGGATTATTTTATGCCACTCCTAAACATGACTATCTTTAAATGCTTAGTACAAGACCTTGAGTGTTGGGTAGAATATTTCAAATCAATGGCGTATCGCTGACCTCTAATGTCATAAAAATGTAGCACATTGTCAGACAGACCACCATACGTGATCATAATAATATTATATGGTGCTGCGCTGAAACTTCAGCAGCAGACTAGTCTCCGTCATGATCAGAGTGTCCTGTGCGGCTAATTATGGCTTCGGTCACGGAAATATAACTCTTTCCTTGGCTGCTTACTTGCCTTCCAGGAACAGTGGAAAGATAAACTAGTTCGTGGCGTCACCAACTG
This sequence comes from Bimastos eiseni, assembly GCA_959347315.1. NCBI lineage: Eukaryota > Metazoa > Annelida > Clitellata > Crassiclitellata > Lumbricidae > Bimastos > Bimastos eiseni. The sequence continues at coordinate 14,262,273 of OY365808.1, read as the reverse complement.
CGGCTTGTGGCTCTGGCTGGCCGTCTGATTGGGTTCGTGGAAGCGATATAATAACCTACGCAGTGAAATCAGATCTGTTTCTTACAGAGCAGGCATACGTGTATGTCTGGCTGCCACAGTGAAGCAATAATATCAGGTCTTTTGAACTTCACCACTCACTTTGCAGCTTGGACATGTCACATGGCACTCCCACGCTGGAAACTCGAAACATGCGACGTTTCTGTCAATTTATAAAATAACCAATACACAACGACATGAAGGGGTATGTATGGTCGATATGGACCTAGTCTGTGTTAGACGGATCAAAGAAGAGACGATTAAGAGACAAATGCAGGTGTGAAGCTGTTCTTTTGCTTCGTTGAGAAGCGACTATATAATAGCTCTTCGCTTTCTTTGTACATGTCAAGCGTTGATGTTTGTTTATTAACGAGACCAGCGAAATGGTCGGCGTTGCAGCAAAGCGTCGAGACCGATTGACTGCTGAAATGAACACTCAGAGTCGAGCGATAGAGACAGCCACACGGAGGACTGCGTAGCACAACCATTAATTATTTGTAGAGCCTTAAGCGACTACAGCGACCACCGCTAGACGGTGATAAGGTAGGCTAACTGTATCTCTCTCTGCACGACAGGATTAGCCAACCGACAATGAGGCTCTGATGGCTACTGCATATAGTGCGTACATGCCTGGAAATCGATGGGGTTGTGTCGACTATGAGTGCGTATGGGGACGCATAAAGTGCAGGACGGTTATCTCCATCTAATCTAGACCAGGTCAAGCCTTCACCGTGAGCTACCCAGAAATGTCTACAAATATAATCATCACAATTACGTCGTGTTTGCTTCTGAGATCGTAAGTAGGTGGAAGGGAAATTAGATCTAGTCTGCTAGATTTAGTCTTCAGCTCTAGTGGCTTCCGTCCGCACTATCACTGATTGCCAGCTTTGTAGCTAGAGAACCTTCAACAATTGGTTTACTCACTGTCGACGATCTTCCGTAGTCTCGATAGTTTTGGCCGTTTTCTTGAGTGAAGAGAGACCAGCCTAGATTGTACATTTATTAAAACAAACAGTTTAATTACAACCGTGGACCTGCTTGAAAATCGCAACCACATCTCAACCCACATCTCTTTCAACGAGTAGGGTAAGTAAGTAAAGTTGGCATGTTTATTCTTTAATATTAAACACCAGCAATATTAAGTTGATAATACCGCAACTTTAAGTATACAAAGAGGAATTATGTCTGCGCTAGTTTCACATCAACTTAACACAATGTCATGAAAGGCTACTTCAGAGAATATATTTTGTACATTCACTACACATTTTACTTTTCGTCTGTATATTGCAATGGTTGTACCAATGAAATGGTCCTTGATATAAATCGAGAAATTCAGAGCGTCGTTTCCCTGTGGCATATTTGCGGGAAAGAATATAAAGAATTGGATTTCAATTGCAACAGCCTATATGAATGAGTTCTTAGGCATCCTTTGGACTGTAACATTGAAGGCCAAAACAGACATAAAAAATAACGAGAGCCCCTGCGTGACATGTGCTCGTGTTAATGTGGAATGCAACAATGCTTGTCGATCGTTTCTAGAATATATTGAGTTGTTTCTGTTTCGAGGTCAAGACTAATATATAGAAAACATGTACACGTAAGAGATAAAACCGGATGCTATCAGAAACATTTGGGCGTTTTATGTTGCCACTCAAAAGGCCTGCACTACACTGACAAACGTCACGACTGATTGGGCGCAGCGCTCGTGAATAAGCTGGTTCTCTGCGCACGGCTTAATTTCAAATGGCGCTTTAGACGTGTGGAAATTGCAATTATGATCAGCGCAAATGAACCTTTGGTGCCGGATAAAGAAGAATTTTCATTCAAACACAGAAGAAAAGTTTTGTAGTCATGCATAAGTGTGCGATTCCGAAGCATTGTATCCACTATAGTCTAGAAGGGAGAAGTTCATCTGGCAAGATAGACGAATCAAGACAAAGGCGCCGAACGATGTCTTACACTGGGCATCATATATTCATCTGCTTACTATTTCTCGACTCTTGCAGAGAAGCTAAATGTAGTTGAGCAATGGGGCAGATTGCTACAGACACACGGGAACAAATCGCAAAAACAAGGTTGATGAATCGCTAGGCAACAAGACGAGAGAAGAGAAATCATGTTCAAATTTTGCCTCAGCGGAAATTATATTTGGTTTCATGTGCTCCAATGGAGGAAATGGCTGTCATCCGATTGTTATATAGGCCTAAGCACGAAAGCAATACAACCGCGAGCGATGATCACAATCATGTCATCTTACTTCCTGCAATTCTAAGATTAGACAAGATGGACAAACTTGCTGAAACACATGCTGCCAATGAAGCCACAAAAGATGGCCGGTACTATTGTTCTTCAGCATCATCGATTTCGCCTGCAATGCAGCACTTGTTATTTAGCTACGCAATTCTCTGAGGTTGGAATCTCGTAGCAGGAGATCCGGTTGAACGATTCACTGACTCAAGAACAAGCAATTCACAGAGCTGCTGTGCGAAGTGAGAAAAGAGTTCAAGAAGGTCGAGATACACAGGGTGTACAGGTTGCAGTCAGAAAGGCAACTATATTGCAGCAAAGAGCCTTCACAAGACATCGCCTCAATATCTATTTCCGCAGCAATGACTGAAGGTGAAAGAAGACGGCACTATAGTTAATAATTGTAGAAACGTCTGAATGGCTCACTCGACAGTCATAGCGTCATCCACTTTTGTGACCAACAGAGCTGTATGACCTTCATAGCCATCAGCAAAGTTCTTAGATTCGCATATCTGTGTCACCATAAACGCGTTAAAATTTCTAATAAAAATATAAATGATCAAATAAACTAGTAGTGGTAGTCGTGGAAGTGGAAAGTGAAGCATTGGAGGTAGTAGTAATGGAAGTAGTAGTGGTGGTGGTGGTGGTGGTGATGGTGGTGGCAGTGGTGCAAGTAGTGGAAGCAACAGTAGTAAAGTAATAATAATAGTGATAGACACGATCTCATGCTAATGAATGTCTCTGTGCACGAATGCCAATGATATGCAGCAGCAAAGCACGTAAAAATACCAATTTCGCAAAGCAATCAACAACGCAGCATTTAAGACTTAGCAGCCTTCGTCCAGGAAGTCGCAACCATTCGGAAATACACGGAAATACACGGAAATACATGAAAATACACAGAAATGCACGGAAATGCACGGATGTACACGGGGGACTAGACTAAGTGCCAGTACTTGAGATAACACTGCTATAGCTTTATTAGTAAGTAGTGAAGGAGAAACGAAGCTTTCTATAGACGCCTAACAAATAACTATATAAATTGCATTTAGTCAACATTAAAGTGACACGCAAGCCAACAATGACAATTATGGAACTACTTCTAATAGTCGTCGTAAAAATGATCCAACGACCAACGAGCTATACATTCATAGCACACAAACTATTTCCGTGTCTTTCATAGCACTAGCTATAGTTAGTCATCGCTGAAGTTTCAGCGCAACACCATATAACAATTATTATGAAAGAAAGAAAGACACAGAGAGATAGAGAGAGGCAGAAAGACAGACAACAGTCAGAGACAGAAAGACAGACAGAGAGTGTGTTTTTAGGTAAAGACTGTTTGTGTTGATTTGTCGATAGGTTCTCAAGTATTGGCCATTCGGTCGAGTGTGTTGTCGTGTGTGGTTGGCCGTTGACGTGTGGTTGTGTACAGCGTCCATCTTCAACCTGTGTGCCATCAGTGCTGACCGCTACCTGGCCATCTCTCGGCCCTTCAGATATCCTCAGCTGATGTCCCCCTCGAGGGCTCGACTGCTCATCATCAGCGTCTGGATTCTATCTTTCGTCATCTGCTTTCCGCCACTCATCGGATGGAACAATCCAGATCAGAGCTGGACTCGGACTTCCTCCGTCGCTGGAGCAGACGGATCGGACACTGGGAAGGAGGATCAATCATCTCACGGCGGCGTTCAGGTGGATGCGTTCGTGAGGAACGGAACAGAACTAGAAAAGACGACCGAGACGTGGGTTCTGCTCGATAGAGGTCTAAACAACGTCTTCCAAGGAATTAACGAAGGGTTATATCCCGGTTCTCTGATCGGGGCCTTCCCAGTGTGTACCCTCACCTCAGAGCCTGGCTACATCATCTATTCGGCGTGTGGGTCGTTCTGGGTCCCAATGACCATCATGGTAATCTTCTATTGGAAGATCTACAAGACGGCTGTGTCTGCCACGGCGGCCTTTCGTCGGGGCTTCATCGAGAAGAAGGACGGCCTGCACAACAGTCCTTCGGACAGTGTCCTCACTCTACGCGTTCACCGAGGCAGTCGAGCCTCCCCTCGCCACTCCAACGGTTGCATCTCTGAGCTGCTGCCGCAGGCGACGGCTGTCTCGCTTCGCCTGTCTCGTCGCAGCTTCGACAGCAGCCAACTTCCGGTTCAGGGCTACACGTCATCGAGGCTTCCGGACGTTCTTCGAACGAACTTCGCCGATAGACAGTCAAGGATTACCAACCATTCGACAATTCCGCGCATCGTCATCACGTCAACGCCATCGTGTGACGTAGGCGACCGAACGACGGACGATGACGTTGACGCGACGCCATCTGGTGACGCGACGAAAGACGACGACGTCACTCCCTCTGGTGCCTACGTCACTCCCTCTGGTGCCTCCTGCAATCGCAGGAGTAGTTATCTGGGAGAGGACGTGGACAATATTCCGTCGTCGGAGAAACGCGGTTCGCTGATCTCGCTGAAGCTTTCCAAGCTGCACATCATCTCTCAGCTGCGGAATCTGAATCGGGAGAAGAAGGCAGCAAAGACAGTCGGCGTCATCGTCGGCTGCTTCATCGTCTGTTGGGCGCCGTTCTTCACCGTTTACCTGGTTGGAGCCTTCTGCTCGCTCTGCACTCCTCCCATGGTCTTCCACGTCTTCTTCTGGCTTGGCTACTGCAACTCGGCCGTCAATCCCTTCATTTACGGTCTGTGCTCGCGTGAGTTCCGCTATGCCTTCAAGAAACTGCTGCGCTGTAGATGCGAGCGCCAGAGACCAAGTACCACAACGGAAGACACAAGCGCAGGAGGAGGAGGAGGAGGAGGAAGAGGAGGAACAAGAGGTGGAGGATGGCGACTGATGAATGTCCTGCGCGGAATGAAGCTCCAGATCGTTACTAGGAACGAAGCACAGAACGATAACTTCACAATGTAAATGCCAGCTTCAGCAACAGATAATCTCTTGGAAATTACCCCATTCCATACAGTTATCCCAGAGGACGACAGAAATGCTGTACAGCACGACAATTCGCACGGGCTGCCTGTGCTATATAGATCAAAATCGTCAAATCATAAGAAAAAGACAAATGCGATTCATAATCCTATAGTCAGTCGTTTTATGTTGGCTACGTATGAAGCTGGAAGATTACGCTATTCTTTTTCAGTATTTACCATACACAGGATTGATTGCTGCAGCTACCTTCTTTACCCAAATGTAATTGGGTACAGCATGGTCGCCTGAAGGTTTTTTCACTGCCGCCAAAGTACAGCGTCCAACATGCAATTCAGTTCAGCTATTGGTGCTTAGTTGACTTGTTCTGTGGTCTTTGACAAGTATTACCCTTTGGAATTAGTCAGGGTGAAGTCTGACTGAAGTCAGGTTTCACTCTATGGTACTACTTATTAGGAAGTCAATTCTGTTGAATCGTAATACAACCGATATATAGGAAAATCGAAAGTTACAGCGGTATACGTTGTTGTTGTAGAAGTGGTTCGTTGTGATTCAAGTAGGCCTGTTGTATGCTACAGCACTGTGAGTTCTGCTGGTTTAAGAGGATCTGTAGGTGGCTTAGTTCCTTTAGTCATCGGTCAATAGTCCCCGGCGTGCGTCAGCCATGTTAAGTCTGGCGTTGACGAACGTTTCGACGGCCTAAGGCGGTAAGTTACGTGACAACAGCGCGTGAGATTTCTACTCCATCTGATATATAAAGAAACGAATGTTTTACTTGATAGGCCTAATCAATTAGACGCACCTTCCAACAGCGGTGCAGAGGAGACGTGGTAGCTATGGCAACGTGCGTCTTTAAATCATTAAACAACGACGCTGTGTGTGTTCATGCGTAACACATGGACGAACCCTAACGGATACGACAATCGTCTGGTCACGTGATGTACGCTTAACCGACACTAGGTAGATCGTCGAGGATTTTGAACGGTTAAATTTTCTGACATTTTAAAGAGATTGTGGCGCCTCAAACTGTCTTGTGTAGAGTAAATTAGGATGCTCTTGCGCAGTACACTACGATAGGAGACGCCGTCGCATTCTTCTCTGGCAATACTTATTTGTCCTCGTTTCTCTTTTTCCTTTTGGTGAGGAAATGTATTCTTCTTCTGTTAACATATGTAGCAATGTACCTATGTGCTGGCTTATTTATAATGGAATGACTTCGTAATTTGATGACCTATATTGGGGGTAGGGCTGCTAATCATGTAGGTCTACACATATATAGGCCTAACGAGCTAGAGGCATGGTCGACGTAATTCATAACACACTGTGTCCGGAAATAAAGGGGGCCCATAATGCTAATATAAAAAGAAATACTAAACATTTGTCGATTTTTAAATTTCAATATCCCGGTTTGAAATTTTACAAATCTACGATCATTTACTATTTATTTTCATATATAATCATCCGGAGGAACCTTTCTTTCAGGGCACAGTGTAGACAATTGCAAGCGTAATATACTGCGTTTGTAACCTGCGCCTGTGAATAAGCTGGTTCTCCGCGACTTCGCTTTTGTGGGCGCTGTGGAAATGTTGAGATTACGAATACGAATAACTATTCAATAAACCCACTAATTTAGTGTAATTGAAACTTCGTGGATTTTCAAACTTGTAGACACACTTAAAACAATCATCATCAACAAAGCTAGGTTAATTTCGTTGGGTAATTAGTGTTGCAATTGAGGGAAGGGAAAGTTCGCTCGCATGCATCTGCACTTGGCCGTTTTCAAGGTCGTTGCAGAACAAATTGGGTATTATTTTAATCCAATGCCACTAACTGATATAGGCCTATCATATTGTCACGTCTATTAATGAAAATGATGTAATTAGTTCTCAACATGAAACAATTTAAAACAAGACATGGTATAACATTTCGTCGCATTCTTAACTCCACGAAAATTAGGACCTACTTCATTCACTCTGCCATAGGCTACCTCACAGTCACCTCACCTTTACGTTACAGTACCTTACATTATAGCATCTACGTGTACATGTATCTTACAGTACGTTATCTCACCATATGTATCGTATCATTCCATTTTACGCCCTCGCTCTACAAGTATATCTCCGAAGATCTCTGCCGTATGTGGCGAATTATGAAACGTTGGCCATTTCCACATGTATCCGATGTGTTTGTATCCTTCAATCTCTGCTGGTTCTTCATACAAATATCGATTACTCATAATATATAATTATACTTGTAGTCGTGCAGCTTTTATTCGTGGTACAAACATTTACGATCTAATCAGAACTTATTTATCCACAGTTATACTTGGCACTCAGACCAAATAATGACATGACATCTGTAAACTAATGCGTAACTACATTTAATATCGCCAGATATTAAATGGCTGCAGACGTAGCAGTTCATCGCACAGGGTCAGAGGTCAAGGTCAGGTCTTCCTCAACTGTGGCATATTAGAACAGATTCACTGAAAACAAGCAAAGACCTACATCTACGATTTCACATTATGTAATCGTACAGCGACCGCAGATTCGTTATAGTTGACGACACTGGACAAGCAGTACAACGGAGCTTTTTTCTGAGATTTACATCACAATCCCCAGCAGAATAGTCCTTAGCTTGCATCAATGCTAGTCTCCTTAGAAAGTTTAGGGTGTTGTCTTTGACCTAGTTTCTACAAAAATAACCAAATAAAGGGTAACAAGTAAAAGCCATTAAAACCTATTAATTTTGCCGTCTGATTCGCCTGATTTCACGTCCCCTGTAATAACAGTAGAGTATAGTCTACATGCTCAATAAACCGTTCGCAGCATCGTTTGTTATGCGTGCCTATTCAATATCCGGGTGATGCATGCCTATTGAATATGTCGCACATGATAATCATGCTACACATGTCTCTCCCGTTTCTCGCCTGTTCCTTTCCTGCTCCCCCATTTCAGATCCCACCAATTCCATGGACATCCGAAAAGCTCCTCTCTTCCTCATTCCTGACCACTGAGTATCGCACACTAAGCGCAACTTGGAATTTACACGCTATAATTTTACAGACTATATGCATTTTATTCTGAACTGTAGTTAGTCTTAATTATGATGTTGAAAATATATTTCTCATTCCCAACAAAGACTCGCGTGCGGAATATGAAAATAGTCATAATTCTAATGCGAATTTCTAAGTCAACGTGAATACTATATCAGTTTGCAATCTACTTTAGATTCCGATGTTTGGACATTTTAACTTTCGAATTGTCCAAACTTTTGAATTGCATTGAATGACAGAGTTCAATTGCCTTCGCGTCATTTGATGGTGGGGTCAATTTACTATGCAGATCAGGCGCGTCAGTTATAAAACCACGACGTGACTTGGAGCGCTCGCCAAATAGAACACTCGGGATCGGAACATCAGCGGGTAGAGCAATACGGAAACAATTTTAATATGGGGCGAAGAGGCGCACCGGCTGTGTTCAAAAGTCAGTCCCTGCGAAGCTGGATTATAAGGATAGTTTGCCTATGTTCAGAATGATGCTGAATAGTTAACTTTAAGACGACGAGATTAAGTTGCAGCTGCATATAATCTGTAATCGGGAGGTATAAAGGATGACGAAGCCTAATTCGCTAATTAAACTTTAACCTAACTTTAGCTACGAGGGTGTACTAAACAAGTGACCTGGAAACTAACAAAGCCCGTCCTCTAGTGATATAATTGCACGAATTACATTTTGTATCATATTCTATCTCGTCTTGTAGACTCATAGAACATCGCTCCTACAATAATCTGATATAGCCATTTCGCCTGTTTCACAGCGTCCTCTGGACAAAGGCTTACTGAGTGAACAAGGAAGGAAGTAGAATGAGCAACCGTTCTATCCAACCGTTTGCATGGTCTGTATATATATATATATATATATATATATATATATACATATATATATATACTGGAGTCACTTAGTTGCATTTCGCAATAGCACATAATTCGTTTTGCGCTTATTTGATCTACTGTATGTATTTAGATCGTCGAGGTATGAAATCTGGATGTGGTTTTATGATGCATCTGTTGCCTGAACTGTAACGCCTCTGTCCGATAATCGCCTGAAACGGACTTCCTGTTTCTACTATAATTTATGAGCGCATAAAATATCAGGCTCTCGGTGTCCATTCTGCAGAGGCTGAGGTTGACACATCGTCGTCCTGTGTTTAATGACTTTAAGTGAACGCTGAACGCGGGTTGCATGGCAGGACTGACATTCGATTATGATTGATGAACGCTTGCTCTGAGCATTGACACCCCGTCATATCTGACGCAGCCGTCAGCTTCTCAATGGATTCCCGGTGCTCTTGGTAAAGGCTTCCCCATGAAGGAAACTGTCGACGATATCACAGACGTATGCTACGCCTTGCACCATTTCCAGCTCCACTTCCCTCTCCAGTTCCTCTTCTGTTCCTCTCGGGTTCCTCTACTGTTCCTTTTCTGTTCCTCTCATGTTCCTTTTCTGTTCCTCTCATGTTCCTCTCCTGTATTTCTTGTTGCTCTCCTGTTGCTCTTCCGTTCCTCTCTTATCCCTCTCCTGTCCTCTACCTATTCCTCTCCTGTTCCTCTCCTGGTCCAATCCTGTACTCCCGTTTCTCGTCTGTTCCTTTCCTGTTCTTCTTCTGTTCCTCTCTTATCCCTCTCCTGCCCCTCTCCTGTTCCTCTCCTATCCCTCTCCTGCCCCTCTCCTGTTCCTCTTATGTATCTCTCTTGTTCCTCTCCTGTCCCTCTCCTATTCCCCTCCTGTTTCTCTTCTATTCCACTCCTGTCCCTCTTCTGTCCCTCTTCTGTTCCTCTTCTGTTCCTCTCCTGTTCCTCTCCTGTTCCTCTCCTGTTCCTCTCCTGTTCCTCTCCTGTTCCTCTCCTGTTCCTCTCCTGTTTCTCTTCTATTCCACTCCTGTCCCTCTTCTGTTCCTCTTCTGTTCCTCTCCTGTTTCTCTCCTCTCTCCTGTTCCTCTTCTGTTCCTCTCCTGTTTCTCTTCTGTTCCTCTCCTGTTTCTCTCCTAATACTCTCTCCTGTCTCTCTCCTGTTTCTCCTCTGACTCTCTTCTGACTCTCCTGTCTCTCTGTTGTTTCTCGCCTACCATTTTCCTGTCTCTCTTTCTTCGTTTACTCATACTGCACATACTGAAGAAAGACACTTCCACTGTGTTCTTTGCATTCCTTCCTTCCTTCTCCTCTCTCTCTGTCTGTCTGTCTCTCTCCCTCTCTCTCTCCTTCTCTCGCTCTCTTTATATATATATCCCTATATATATCTCTCTTCCTCTCTCTCTTTCTCTCTCTGTCCCTCTCTCTCTCTTCTCCTTCCGCTTCCGCCGCTTACTTCTTTTAATTACATCCTCTTCCTCTTTACCCTCAAGCTTCTCCTCTTTCTTCTTCGCTTCCTGTTTCACTTCTCCTTCATCCCCTTTCTTGTCCTCTTCTTCCTTCTTCTTCGTCTACCCCTCTCCATGCTTATTTTTCTTCCTCTCCTCTTTCAACTGAATTCCTTATCAGCCTCTCATTTTCCTCTCATCATCCTCTTCCTTCCTATTTTCCACCTCCACCCCACCACCAACTCCTCCTCACATAATGCGCCTTGTCGGTGATCAAATATTGGCGCTGTTAGTGACGAAGTCTTCATCATCGTTGATAAAACTGCTCGACCGTGTAAAGCGCTATATAAAGTACTTGCTAAATCACATACACGCGTTCGTATGTCGCCGGTGAGATTCGACCTGTTACACGAAGGACGCCATCGCTGGCCCTCCGTCCGTCACTCGATACTTTCTCATGGTCACTACATTAATCAAGTCGAGATCCGCCGACGCTTCGACCGAATGACTTTCACAGAAGCCCGAATTGAGAGTGAGAGACAAACGAACTGCAAATAGAAGGGTATTTACATTGAAATTAGGTGAAATGGCTGAAAGATTGCTGCTCGTTAGTTGTTCCGCAACATAATTGCTTCAGCACCAATCTCCACAACATTCTTGTTGGTAGAGGTGTACAATGTAGGTCATTACCTGGATACATGGAGTAGGTAAATGGAAAATGACAGAATACTTAGGGCTAGTTTATTATTATTATACCAGAGTTTAACGACATTCTATAGCATCACAGGCTGTTGACGTCTTCAAATTTATTCATGTATGCATAGTTTTCATCCGTTTCTTTTGTCTTTCTTTCTTTTGTCTTTCTTTCTTTTGTCTTTCTTTCATTTGTCTGGTTATTGATTCCGTTTGTGACATTTGTTCATATGGTAATATTTAACAGATGGGTTTTATATGTTTTTCATAACATATGTATCATTATTTAATTTACATTTGTATACATGTAAATATATATATGCATAGTTAGTTAGTTGGCCATATGTTTTTCTTTTTGTAAGCTCTTTTTTGACCGTATCAGTTCTTTTCTTATTTCATATTTTTTAACCATTAAGGTTTGTTTCTCTCTATCTTATTTACAGTGTTTACAAAGCACCAAAGCAATTTCATAACATTTACATCAAACTATCTATATCATATTCACAAGCAAAAAAATTCCATATTCATATGCCATCATTTATAATACATACAATATTCAATAATGTATAACAACATAAGCAAAGTATTGAGAATCAATCCATACATTTGTTATTATTACAAATCAAAACAAACCAAAACAAACCAACTTACATGTTGTAATCAAATACTGATGTCCAAAAACACTTAATGATATAGCTTTTCCCATATCCATTATCCAACAGCACTAACCCTATGTAATTCCATCAGTTAAGTTAAGAATTTGGACACTGTTCTCACAGAATGTAGTTTCAAATATTATTAACCTATGATCTTTAAATAATCTTTCTGTTATTTATTATCATGAGTATGTTATATACTTCAGTATAGATATTTCTAATTGATAATATATTTGTAACAGTGTAATCAACTAGTTTTTTCTGGCTAGTTTGGATGGATTCGGGAGTTTAACGACAGCCTTTATCAACAATGGCCGTTGCAGTCGACAAAAATTTGCTGGGCATATTATTTTGGCTAGTTTGGAACATGAATGTCGTTTTAATGTCGTTTTAAAAGGAATGAAGAACCTGAATGAAAGGTGTCTAAGGAGAGGACTTTATAAGTTTACTTGCATCTCATCGGGTTACACGTGATGTTCTAATTGTTTTAGTTGAGTTCAAACCAGTGACACATAGGGTAGAGTGGGGGAAAAGGCCCAGGTTTTGGGAGAATCGTCATATCTAATAAAGTTATTTTCCTATGATTACAAATAATATGCAGGCAGATACTTCATTCATTTTGCTAACGAAATGTACCATACTGGTTGCCACCTATATAGTAGCAGTAATGTGTGTGAGTGCATCTTCTAGGACACCCAAAAGGTCTCTTGCCCCGGTGGTGGGGCAAGAGGCTCACATCATCACATGTGTGGGGCAAGTAGCAATGGGTGGTCTACTTGCCCCATAGTTTCATAATTGCAACAATTGAACGCAATGATCACCTCATAATATTATGCACTCAAAGTTTTATTTAACAATAGGCCTACAAGTGCATAATACGTGCGGAATATAGCAGGCCTTTGAGGAAATGTAAAATTGTCAATAGGCTCAAAATGTCCAACAAATTACATTTTCGCAGCTCATTCGAAATAACGGCAGCTGCATAGAGTTAGCCTTAGTTATCAGTTATCTGCTGCACGTCAGTTTTCAACACATATGATGCATGGGCAATTGCCATTCCTCATCTTCACTGCTCGAATCATCTGAATCGTGTGCCGCAGTGCATTTTTTTAGTCTTGGGCCTAATTCTCCAACACTGCAGTTGTAGTGGTCTTAGACTGATGTCTGGGTCTTTCCTCTGTCCTGGTAATCTTTTCAGCTGCGTTTCCTTTGCTTCTGTTGTTCTGATTGAGAGCGGATCTCGTATGAGCGCCATTAGAAACCTTAGTGGAAGAGCTTGATGCCGCACATTATATCAACATATCACATATCAAATAAATAGTAGGCCCTAAGCATTGATCGATTTTTAAATTTCAATACCGTTTTTATTCTGACTGACATATTTATCTAGCAGTGCATAAGATATAATAGCTCCTGTTGTCCTATAATAGCGTCATAATGACGTAATTTCCTTCAAAATTCAAATTCAAGTATTAAAGATTGTGCATAATATATCTGCTGAATTTCCAACTTTGTTAACATGTTGTCGATAAACCGCCATTAATATATTTCGAATTTATTTTTATATTTCACTACTATTAGACTACAAGGTGTGTTCAAAGTGTCCGCCTTTGGCTTCAACGCAAGCTTCAAGAGAATCAAGACGCGTGCGTCATTGGCCAATAGAAGCATCAACGACCAGCTGATAAAGTTCGTCCCTTGCATTAAATTTTTAATTTAAAGACGTCACTGTGACGTACTTTTTTTCAACCAGGACGTTCACAAATTAAGCATTTGTGGACAAATATGCCAGGATTAATATGGTTTTTGAATTGTTTTAAATCGACGATCATTTACTGTTTTTTTTCCATATTATCATTAGGGGGTACGTTTATTTCCGGACACAGTGTATAATTATTCAGTCTCTCGTACCACAATCCTTTCTTCCATTGGCTTACATTAGGCCACAGCGCGACTGTCGATAATCCATTTACCTATCAACTCCTTGCGAAGAACACGAATGACAACCTCTGAATGGTGTTGACTTTTGTGGAATATCCGAACATCGAAGCTATATGCTAAGGACCAGCGTCACCTCCGATCTGTAGCAACTACATAACCTTGACGTCTGCAGTGAGGGACTGAGCGTGAAAACTGCCTTCCGAGGAAAGACAAGCGGTGGTGGTGTCCTGGGACAGTGGCTATTATAGGAGACTAGCTGTCAGGGATCGGACCATGGACAACTAACAAAGACCAGCCGAAGCGACTCTGCCTCCCCTGGTGGACGATGAAGGAAATTTCCTTGCGATATCGACGGATATCGACGAGAGACGGAAGTGTAGACAGAACAGAACAGAACAAACACCGACATCAACCATTCATAAAGGCAAGAAACTGCTCCAAGCATACATGTACGCATGGACACATACCATAAATATATGATATATATATATATATATATTTAAATAAGTCTATGTATATACATGTATACCACTGTTTGCACCCTTACAGTGCATGGACCAAGGAATAGGGCAACGCTAATTATCTGTGTTATAGCACAGTGTCGTTCAGCTGAAATGACATAATAGGGCCTACACTTTGTCCGAAAATAAAGGGACTCATAATGATAATATGAAAACAAACAGTAGGTCTAAATATTCGTCGATTTTCAAAATTCCAAAACCGTTAATCCTAACATAGGCCTATTCATCCACCAATTTTGTTTTATGAACGTCCTGGGTAAAAAGTACGTCATAGTGACGCCTTTAAATAACAAAGCCAATGCCTGGGCGGAATATGATCAGCTGGTCATTGATGCTGCTATTGACCAATGACCAATGACGCACGCATCATGAAGCTTGTGTCGAGGCCGAAGGCGGATACTTTGAAGTTTGAACCCACCTTGTAGTCTAATATCAGTAAAATACAAAATAAATTCGCACGAACTTTATGATGGTTTATTGACAATATTTAAAAACAGTTGAAAACTCTGTAGATGACAATGATGCTGAAGATAATTTATAATTATCGATGTTGAAGAGGAAAGGGATGACAAAGGAGCAATGTTCCACGGAAGACTAAACTTCCAAGACCAAGACGACATGATTGTAAACCCAGACAACAGGCATGAAGATCTCGACCAAGATCAAGATCAATGCATTGCGTTCAAGTCCAATACCTAGTATCTAAGATCACTAACAAGTCTAAGGTTGCCAGACATCAGGCTAAAGGAAAACATGTTTTCCTTTATTGATCGCATGTACATAAGCGTCCTCTGTCCGGCAGGCAAATCTAGCACCTGGAAAGTGTCCAGCTCTTTGTAGACCTATGTTTGTGCACACCATTAGTTGGGCCTAATGAAGGAATAAAAACTAAGCTCACACAACAAACATTGACCATTCAATTATTTAGCGACAAGTCTATTAGCCCGCTATCACATAAATTGTAAATTTCACAATACCTCTTCATTTTACCTGTTTAAGCAAATTCCTACAATAGAGTACTTATTTGTGATTAAGTGTCGCACGATTTTGTGGACCGTGATTATTTGTCATTGCGATCGAGTGTCATTGTTTAACAGTCGTGGGATTATCCATAACACGTGATTAGAAGTAATGTAATCAGAGGCGGCGATCTTGTTTGACAGATGGGGGAGACATCCAATGAGATGGGCAGGAAATGTGTCACCTTCTCGTAAAAGATGGGGACTTGTCCTTCTCGACCCCCCACCCGGATCTCCGCCCCTGAATGTCATGAAACGCTCTACGCTCTAGTCCATGCTATAGGACTATGCAATTAACTTTGTTTTATGTAGGCTTTGAATTATTAATTGGCCTACAATATAAAATCGCTTAATTCTAAAGATTCAGCAATCATGTATAGGCAATCAGTCTGTTTTGATTGTGGAACAGTGGCCGATCGGTTAGAACGGTCAGCCCGTAACGTTCAGTGTGTATGAGCGCGCGGGTTCGAGCCTCGTCCGGGGCGTCAGTCACTGTGTAGGGACCTTGAGCAAGTCCTTCGCGCACCATTGCTTTGCAGTACAACTGCAATTGCGCCGTCGTGGCGTGTGTATGCACTTCTGAGCAAAATGATGTTGGAAGAAAGGCGGTATCAAATTTCGGAAAATGAAATTAAATGAATAGGGCCTAGTTCAGTGGAAAAGCGTTTGGCTGCAAGGAAGTATATGGTCTCACCAGAAGAGGAGCGGTGCTTGGCTGCCAGTAATGAAGTTTCGGCAAGTCAGTTATTGATTCGTGCTATATAAACCATATAATAGACATTGTGTTAAGATTATGAACGCCCATGCGATGCCACAAGGACCACTACAGTTCACAAGAAGATAATCGTTACTAATCCAGTCTACCTGCTCTTATCAACAATAGACCTACTCATTTCGTAACCGTCCATTAACGTCGGTGGGCCTATACAAAATGCTAATTACGTTACTTTACATAGCAATGCTTAGCGCAGTGCTTCCTGTGGTCACTGGGTTGCTTCATTTTGAGTTGTTAGGCCAAAGTTACACAATTCGTTTTAATGGAATTCTGTGAACTGCAAATTTAGTCAGTAGGCCTTAAGGCTGCATTCCAAAATCTTCACTGTTCACGTGAGTGTCAAGGCATAAATTAATTATCTTAGGGTTGATAGGCTTACTGCTTTATCTTCTGTTGGTGTATCAGTTGCTTCATACTGCGAACTTAAGCAAATTCACACTTATCTAGAGACTTAGGCCTACCAATTTGGAAATTTTATCGATTGAAGTAAAAACTACTGAGCTGATTGACTTTTGTCAAGTTATCGACGACTTTGCGTCTTCAAAAGCGAGACGAGTAGGCTAGCCTAGGGTCTAGGCCTACAGGTTTACATTCTGAGTCTTTCTGACTACAGTGTGCTTGTTGGTCCAGTAGCTGCAGTGACCAGTGTCAATTTACATTGGTTGAACGTCGCACCAATTAACTGCTTTATGTATGCTTTGAATTATCAATTAGCATACAATATAAAATTAATTCTATAGATTCAGCAATCATTTATAGACAATCAGGCTTCTTTTGATTGTACCTCACTTGAACTGCATCGCTCTTATACTCCCTTCCCTCCGTTCGCTTTTTCCTCCCATCCCTCGCTCTCTTCCTCCCTTCACTCTCTTCCTCCCTTCCCTCCGTTCGCTCTCTTCAGTTACTTGGAAAAGTCGACGTCCGGATTTTCTTAAGTCTCGCCTCTCATATATTTAGGACAATTTTTTTATTCTACGGGGCCTAAGTGAGCCAATATACTAAGACGTGTCATCGATGTCCGCTCTCGTTATCATCGGTTGATGGGTCAATTCTGAACCGTTTGAACCAACGGTTGGAACGACGTCGAACCTAGATTTGCATATTATCGGATGGTCGTGGATTCCTAGCGCGTTGTCATTTCAATTCCTAGAAAAACGGAGACGTACGTGTTGTATTACACGAATAAGTTGAGCAATGAATTGTCAAAGGGCTTTTGTGGATGCTATCGCTGGCCACCTCTGTCGCCATAAGGGCTTCTGATCGATCGATCAATTATTCGTCGGTTCAATCATCACCTAATAAAACTGTCGACTCCGTCGTCCAGTGAACAGCAGCTTCACTTGTAGGTTTATTACGCAAACGTCGATAAGGTCCAGAGACCGTCAACTGACTAGCAGGCGATGGCGTCTCTTTCATTAGTTATCCTGTCTGCGCCAGGGTCAAAGCATGGCAACTGTACTTTTTCATTTGCAGAGCATGCGCCAAGGTCTGCTATCTCTTCTCCCTCGCGATCAGACTCGCGTTAAATTGTACAGCACCAAAACGGATGAGGATATCAATCTCTCACGTTCCTCCTGCTTTGCTTCTTCCTTCTCTTCATTTCCTCCCCATGTAGGCTACATCGATCATTCTGATGAATGTCCCTCTTGTGTGTGTGTGTGTGTGCACGCGTGCGCGTCTTTCTGTCTCTCGCTCTTTCTCTCTGTCTGTCTCTGTGTCTCTGTCTCAGTCTCTCTCTCTCTTTTTCTCTCCTATGTCTTTGTCTCTGTCTCAGTCTCTCTCTCTCTCTCTCTCTCTCTCTCTCTCTCTCTCTCTCTCTCTCTCTCTCTCTCTTCTCTCCTATGTCTTTGTCTCTGTCTCAGTCTCTCTCTCTCTCTCTTTCTCTCCTATGTCTTTGTCTTTGTCTTTGTCTCTCTCTCTCTCTTTCTTTATGTCACTGTCTCTCTGTTTCTCTCTGTCTGTCTCTCTTTGCAGGGCCGCACCGAGCTAGAATTGCGCTCTGTGCCTATCTAATTGCGCCCGTGCGTAGCATCGATCTGGCGCCCCCTCATTGTGAAAAAGTGCATTTTATGGAATAATAAGTTATTCCAACCTGAAATTTGCGCCCTTTCCACATTTGCGCCCTGGGTCTAGGGCCCGCTGGTCACCTCGGTACGACCCTGCCTATACACTGTATATATATATATATATATATATATATATATGGATATTCATCACGACAGCGCTCAAATTCGAGAAATTTTGGACTGCATTGGCCGGCCTACACTAAAGGTAAATTCTGTTTTTTTAATTTTTGATATTCTTGTATGGTATGCATGACTTGAAAAACGCTAGTTTTTATTATATTATTTATTTTATTAGTATGGAAAAAAATAACAAAGTCATAATAATATAACAAATTTCATTGACCTTTCCCTTGCTGAGTTGATATAACGTTACGTTATATTGGCAGAGTTGAATGGTCTCGAGACGTCTCGAGACAGTTTTTAGTGTCTCGGTCTCGGAAGCCTGCTGTCTCGGTCTCGGTCTCGAGATAGTGTCTCGAATTTTTAGAAACTGTCTTGAAGTGAATGTCTTGTTCTGTCGCGAACAAGTGGTCTCGATAAGTTTCGCGTGAACTGTCTTAAATTCTTGCGCGGCAATATAAAAACTGTTCTCAGGAATTTGCGCTATATACATTATAAGTTTCAAATTGAAATTACAAATAAACATTATTCACGAAAACTGATACGTTAGCATTTTGTAGCATTTTATATAGGATCACTTGTCTTTTACTGTCTTGAACCTAGTGTCTCGGTCTTGGTATCTCACTGTCTCGGTCTCAGTCTCGGTCTCGGCACCTCACTGTCTCGGTCTCGTCTTGGTCTTGAAGTTTCAAGTCTTGCATACAACACTGTATATTGGTAGTGGAAGTGCTTTACATATTTTTAATGACTATTTATATTTAATTTATATTTGGCCAGTGTTCTATAGCGTTTCATTAACTTGTTAACTTAATAAGTAATTTTAGAATAAATATAACTTCTGTGCGAAAAATTTGTTTAAAACACCGTTACTGAGAGTCTTTAGCCATCCGTGGAAGACATTGAGAACTCTCGATTTTTTAATTGACGTCTTCGAAAGCAGGGAAGCAGCCCATATTAATTTATCAGCAGCAGACCAATTTAAATGTTTGTTTATGTTGAAAATTTTCGAAAATTATTCGGATAACATTATAGTATATTAAAGATCCACAACTCCGCTACCATAGGCATATAAAGTTGTTCTAAAAAATATGATAATAATATTGACAGCCTGACCTCTATAGACTGATTATTACCTTTATCTCAATTTAACCGAGCAGCGTGGTGACTTTATTATGAAGAATCTACAACTCCGTTATGACAACTCCGATACCTTCCCTTTGAAGTGACGGTGTTGTAATGTTGAAATGGAGTTGTGACTATGTGCTGAATTTCTTGTGTATATATATATGTTTGTGTGTGTATGAATGAAAAGGTTGCAGTCCGACATGTAGGAGTCCATAATAGGGAGTAACTGTAGGTTGACGATTAAAGTATTAACCAAGGTAGCAACGTTGAATTTCTTGTACACTTCTATATATATGTTCGTGTCTGTATGTGTGTATGCGTTGTCACGATCCTTCTTGATCCGTGACGGTTCGTTTTTCTCATCCACCAAACACGAACAACGACGCTTCTTGATGTTTAAGAATATATTAATATCACATATACGACTATCTATCTACACGTAGCCTAGAAATTAACTAGACAGTGGTCGACTTGGTTCTCGAAGATCGTCACGTTCTACGCTCTGTTGTTGATGGCCTCCGACGTCTTTCCAAGTCCAGACACTCTATGCTGTAGCCCTACTTGCTACAGCAGATAAACACCGTCCTCCGTCATCGCTCCTGTGATGCGGACTACGATCCTGCTGTCCCAATGGTCCACCTAAACCCTCCCTTGCCCACCCCTTGACGCGAATTGGAGGGATGCCCCCTCTATTACTAAAGTCGAGTCACTTCTAGTATACCATTAATGGCGTTTTAGAGGTCCGTTGAGATTAAAGAGTTGTTAGCGCCAAAGAAGATCATAGGCCTCCGGGGATTACATTCCTGCTCCTTTCTTTTTCCCTCTGCCCTCCGTTCATCGGACGTCGGAACCAGTTGAGACCGGTTGCTTCAGTCTCATATTTCGAGCGCTGCCCTGGCGGCTGGAGGACTCTCGTCGATGCATCGTCGCTAAAGTGACCGCTATTCCTGGACGAACCGCTAAGGAATTACATTCAGCCTCTGGCGTCGAATTTCGTCTTCGTGGCGATTCGCATAGATGACCTCGTCGACGCGGTGAATTGACGCCAGTCGCTCCTTGAGTGCATCTCGATAGTCTCTGAAGGTGTATAGGGTAGATGCCCCCGCCGTCCTCCCTCCAATTCGTCGTTAGCTGTCCTCCATGCACCCTCTGAGTTCCGATGCATTTCTTTAGCGCCTTTGCGAAAGCTCTAGTCGTGACATGCGTTGTGTGTGTGTGCATATATATATATATATATATATATATATATATATATATGATATATATATATATATTTTATGAATGAAAGGGTCGCAGTCGGACATGTTGGAGTCCAAGCAGCATGGCACTTTGTGTTCACAATCTTTACCTTAGAGAGGACGTAAACCAATCAGCAGCTGAGGACAGGGAAGAAAGAAACAGTAACTGGACCTAAAGAAAAGAAATAAAAGCAGTTTCTTTTGGAAATTGTTAAGAGGACGTTTTTTAAATTTGTTTGGAATGTCTGTGTCTTGTTTTATCACCTGCATCATTGTTGCACCTGAATGTAACCAATGAGTTCAAGATAAGATTCGACGGATAGTTGATCATGGTCTACCGCTCCGTGACTTTAAATAAATGAGATTAGTTCATAGTACAAATGTAATAATTTATCATTAGAATAATTGGGGTTGCTGTATTGCTATGCACGCTTAATAATAATGAATCACTAATTATGAACAGTGACAGTACTTTGAACTGCGTATTTTTAAATAAAGTAACGGAGTTGTAAATTTATGTAAATCAAAGTAATTGGGCTGCATTTTATTAACATTATTAAGGATCTAGAATGAAATTTTATGCCAACTCTGTCAAATTTAAGCACTGCTCAATATTAAGTGTGCTTCAGCAGTTCCAAAAAAACTTATGCCGGAGTTGTAAAGGCAAATGAAAGTAACGAAGTTGTATTTTAAGTAAAATATATTTTAAAAAACTAAATTTAAATTTTAGGAAAACTCTGTCAAATTTTAGCACTCCTCGATATTAAGTTTGCCTCAGCAGTTCCATAAGAATATGTCTGCAATTTTTTTTTAATTTGCATCATCTTTTTATTTAATTTTTTCTCAATTTGAGCGCTGTCATGAAAAGTATCCATATATTATCTTTCTTCCACACTTCATTTCGTCTCCCATTGCTCGTCTCCCGCTCTTCCCTACTTCCACCTCCTTTTCCCGTCTGATTTACATGCCCTTTTCTTTCCTTTTCGAATATATTGTCTTCATTTTCACTGCACACTTTTGGTGCATGGCAGAAGGATGAATTTAGTTATTGCACTTGCATCTGGCCAATCATCTCCAGGTTCCTCTCGAGACTCTCGTGCATTATGTAGAACCACCGAAATTTCAATTCCGCAATGGTTTGTACCACGTCAAATCACTTCTGTCAATGATGCATCACCCTTACTCGACCCCCAGTCACGTCTCATCTCAAGTTCTCCAACCGAGCCATATCCAACGCTGCACCGCGTCTCTGGAACAATCTACCTCATGAATTTCCTACATTTTCAGTTCCTCTGCCATCACCGCTTGTCATCCAAATGCATCTGTTCCAAGCTTCCCTATCCATCACCCCCCTCCCCGGGCTTTTCATTCTAAACTTGTCTCAACTTTTCAAGAATTCTTACCAGACTCCTTACTTGATATTCCACCTATTCTACCTCGACCAAAACGACACCCCTTAACAGCTACTCTGCCTCCACTGACCTCCTGGGAACCGGACTATGCTCTACCACAGGCTATCCTTTGTACAACACCTCTGATTTGATGCAGCGCTCGTGAATAAGCTGGTGCCCTGCGCTTGGCTTTCAAGTGGCGTTTTAGAAATTTTGAGATTACGATTGTGATTACCTCTGTTGAACTGAGACTGGGAACAGGTTTGCTGGATCGATCCGAGTCGAAGGAGCTTAGCTACATGTATCTATAGGTAGTAGGTTGGACCGTTTTGGCTTAGTTGAAGCAACCAGCAGTCAGACTACCAGTCAGAGTAGTTGCATTAGTCTATATATATATATATATATATATATATATATATATATATATATATATATATATATATATATATATATATATATATGGAGCTAAACAGAGTACGATGTTTGGTAGAGAGAGGTACAACCTGGTACATGTATATTATAGTGGGGCTCTGAGTGCCATAGCCTGTATACGGTGCTTGTTAATCAGTGTTGAAACAGTTCAACATTTTACTTGGTAATAGGAACTTAAAATAGGTTGATGCAAATGAGCCAAACCTACAATCAAGCAATAATCTATCAAGACCTTCAGCACAGCTGGAAGAAAAGTCCTATCTCGGCATCCTCGCCAGGCTATAATATGTATGACTCCTATTACGGTGTCATGCCCATCAATCCTCATGAGGCTATATGTATGACTCATATTATGGTGTCATGCCCATCAATCCTCATGAGGCTATATGTATGACTCATATTATGGAGTCATGTCCATTAATCCTCATGAGACTATATGTATGACTGGCATTATGGTGTCATGCCCATTAATCCTCATGAGGCTATAATATGTATGACTCATATTATGGTGTCATGCCCATTAACCCTCATGAGGCTATAATATGTATGACTCATATTATGGTGTCATGCCCATTAATCCGCTGCATGCAAAAGGATCTCGAAATATCATAATCGTAATCTCAAAATTGTCTACAGTGCCCACAAAAGCAAAGTCGTGGGAACCAGTTTATTCACAGGCGCTTAACCAAAACAAAATCCAGAGTCAGGCAGGCAGACAAATATGACCCATAAGCGGTCATACTTAGAATTGATAACATTTATTAGCTTTAAAACAGTTTTAAAAGAACAACAGCAAGGTCCAGCTCATATACTGTTGTAGTGTTGGCTGAAACAATATTGGTGAGAATGACGAAGAACAGAGGCACGATGTGCTTAACTATATCGTCCTCAGTGTAGCGTTCGGCTGCACTGAAGTGGTTTGAATTACTCTGCTGCATCATGTAGAATCTCCATATATATGAGAAATGTGGGCTTTGGTTGACTTCTCGTCCCTCCCTGCTTCGTACCAATGCCAACCATGGATGGGTAGATTTTAATAGTCTTCTTCGTGCAGTGTCCACAAAAGAAACCCCATGGAAATCAAGAGACGGAGGATTGAGATGCGTCGGCTGTTGCTACGTGAAACAGCTTCAAGTTCATCTGTTGGATGATGGATGGAATGTGAGACAGAGAAATATTGACTCAGATCAATAAGATAAACAATGAGAAAGAAGACATAGAAAGTATATTTCATTGACTTAAGAAAGCCCTTAGGCCTACATAGCATATCCCGTCATAAGGTGAAATCGCATGCCTACTTGTATCTATGTACACAATGCAGAGGAATAAAACTGTCTATATAGATCTAACCTGTCTATTTTATGCAGAGTCACGTACATCATATATCACGGCTTATTCTAACCAACAGTCCTTTGTCCACATTTGATGTTAGCAGCAAAAGAGACAAAATACACTTGAAAAAATTGAATATTAAGTGATCACTGCAACAGAGAATGTTCACAACCAGATTATTAGCCAGTCACCTGTTCATAACCAGACCTTTAGCCAGCCACCTGTTCAAAGGACGGGTGGAAATTATTTTGGACAGGCATAAATTGTGCAAGGAGATGATTTGACAGGCTGACAAAAGAAATGCAGTTCATCAAATCAACAAAATAGTTTGTGTTAAATGTGACATAACGTAGAATCCATTCCTTCCTTCATCTGAAACTGATAGATTGTTATTTGCATCATTGTATCCAGGTGCAATCTGTCTTAAAAAGAAGCAGAGTGAGTGGCTAATGAAAAGTTTTAGGACTCTGAAGAATTCCACACTATAGCAATGCCCTTGTAGCGGAAACTGTGAGTCCAACAGCCAGCCAATCAGACTGATTGCATTTAAAACAAAACCCTTATTATAAACATGATTGAAACTCATAGGTCATTCAGTATAGGGTGGGGCATTTCCATGTAACTAAAACAGTTGTGACTTCAGTAGCTTGTAACTTCGTACACTCTGAGCGTTGAGCTGTCACAACTTTGAAGTTTGAATGATTTTGGGTGCCTCATTCTGTATTTATAGCCTGAGCCCTGAACACAACTTGGCATCCCATAATTCTGTATAAATTGAAAGCAATTTGCATATGCTACTTGCCAACACAATATTAAAATAGCCCACTCATGCTATCATTATGCATTACTATAAGATTAACTCCGTTCTTGAAAAAATGATCAAGAAAATTCACAGCTTAATCAAACTTCAAGCGACTCAGAACTGAGACTCCAAAATATTTCCCTTCAGAACTCAAAAATCTCATCTGACAAAGAGTATCTTGCCATAATTGTCAATTGGCATTAGATGGAACCCATTTTGGCTCTGTACAGATCCCACATAAAAATATTGGTCCCTAAATGTGCTCAATACATAATACACATTGCTCATATGCCGTTCAAATTTTCAACTGATCCAAAGCATTGTAAATAAAAAAATTCAAATGCATCACAAATGAAGCGTTATTCTGTAGCAATCTTGGTACATGTGTTACATTTGTAGCATACAACACAATTTAATGCTTAATCATTCTCTTGTATTCTGAGCATTCTGATCTGAAACCATCCAGTACTGATATTGCACAAGACAAATAGACAGAATATAAAAGTCATTTCGTATAAAAATAACAACTAAATTGAACGCTAAGAAGACAATACGAGCAGCTAGAAATCTGCAACTTTGTTAAGCGTGTTAAATAAAACTACAATTTAGGAGATTCTAGCCAAAAATTCGAGCATATAATCTGTGTGTGTATGTTGTAGGGAGTGACACAGGAAGACAATCAACAATGCAAGAGGCAATTTTTTTAAGCCAAAAATTGTTTTTTTTAAATTTTAATCAGCAAAAACTTTTGGCAGGGAATGTGATGTGGACCGATGAGTTGAGTGTGAAGAGGAAGCCTGCAGGGATGGGGAAAACTTACGTGTTTTTGGGCGGCATAGGATTGTATATCCGCCTCACTCTCTAGGTAAAAAGGTTATTTGAATAATCTGTTATCACATAAAAATGTGAAACATTGCATATGGAACAAATGCTACTCAGTCCAGACCCAGATCCAGCAAATAGTGCATCCAAAAACCCGAATTTAGCACTTGGTAGAAAATGTCTACCCAGCTATTCCCTATTCCAATTTGGAGTCATGTTGCTCATTGATGTCAAATTAACTATATCTGGATATGAAATGCACAGCTTACAAGAACATAAATAAAACATCAACATATTAACAATTAAATCTAGCTTGAGAGGTCACAGAGAAAATAACAAGATAGAACCACAGGCACCAAAAACCACAAAAATATAAAAACTAATAAACGTTTTTACCTGTCACAAACCTTATAAAGGCTCTACTTTTTATAGCTTTGTAAGTATAATATATATTACTGCGCAGAGAGTACCTTGACCAATTACCAAAAATGATAGTGAAGAATTTGTGAACAATCATCATTATGATGCAGGACTGCATATGAACAGTTCTGAAGTTATGTTTGGCTTGGAAAAAATCATAAAAGAGCTTGAAAAATATACATTAGTCATAAGTTTTACAGCATAAAATAAGAGCACTTCTATAAAGCTTCCTGTCAGCTACCTTAGCTCAAATTCACAATCACAAGTAGCAAAACAGACCCTAATCCATAAATTAAGTGCACATCCATCAAGGCACCTTATCAGCTAACTAATATTCTCAATCACATGTATAAAAAAGGACCTGGTGCTCAGGAACGATTTTGCACTGAAACAGCATTTTGCACACATCTCACTGCACTTCTACTAGGGCTGTACCGCAGAGGTGATCTTCCCTATTCAGCCGAATACAAATAATTGGTCCAACTATTAGGCTGAATACAAAGTGTACAAAATACGTCTACCAACAAACGTCAAAATTTCAAATGTGAGAATTTCAAATGTGAGCAAAAGTTCACTAAATTCAATACATATGCTAAAAATAGACAGTTAACTTCACGTAATTAATGCATCCTCAGAACTGCCAGTTTTTGTAAAGTAAAGGAACTACTTCACGATACCGTCGTCCAGGCAATAGGGAGTTACTTCAGTCCACTCGATGTTCAGAAATAGATGTTCAGCCTATCGTATTCGGTCCGACCACTACTATTCGGCCAAATACCAAATAGCCATTTAGCACACTATTCGGATACGAAGTGAATACGAAGCGAATATTCAGTATCAGTACAGCCCTAACTTCTACTTTCACATTCAAAAACTACACAGTGTCCACTTGCCATAGTGGAAAAGTAAAGGCAGTAATTCAGAATCATTTCCATAATCAACTGACATAATTAGATATGTGATTTTCTTCATTCCAATCATCAGTAAATACTGTCATTATATTGCAACAACATTACCCAATTAATTACGGTTATACACCAGTAGAAAAGACTTTCACGAATCGTTCCACGATAAAGTCTATCTGCAGATTGAGCAAATCTTAAGTCAATTATAGCTACATACAAATTCAAACAAATCTACATGACATTGTGAAGTTGACTTTTGCAAAACAAAGGTCAGAAATGAATTTCTGCATAACTCAAATGAGAGTCAAAAGGAATCATCAGTGTAGCTAACTCTTATGTTATAACATTAACATGTCCAACACCAACACCAAAATCTGTCACCATATCCTATAACACAGGGGTGTCAAACGTACGGCCCGCGGGCCAAATCTGGCCTGCCGACAATTTATTTCTGGCCCGCGCACCATCACACCAATCCAAGAAAAATTTCAATAAAACAATGCATTCTCTCATTAAATCACTAAAATCATCTGTGTCTAATTATTATTCTTATTATTTAGCGGCGCACAAATCTTTAAATCTCAGTTTCACACGTCATCGAAAAAAAACATTGTTTCCGGTTTATTATATTGGCTATCTACAAATTTTAAATATTTAAATTTTAAATGAAATTATTCTTAAAATGTTTTCAAAATCGAGCATAAAATGAAAAGTCGACAGTGAGTGCAGAGCATTTAGAGATGTTTGGACTGAACTTTATTTTTTCATCGAGTATAATGGAGATCCAGTTTGCCTAATCTGCCACGAGAAGGTGAGTGTGTTAAAGGAGTATAACCTTCGCCGACATTATGAAACAAAGCACAGTTGTTTGTATGACACTTTCGAAGGAGGAAGTAGACGAGAAAAGGCAACGAACTAAGAAAGAATTTATCAAAGCAACAAAATGTGTTTAAACAAGTTAGAAACCACTCGTTGTCGGCGGTTGAAGCAAGCTATGCAATGTCTCATAAAATTGCCAAGGCAATGAAACCATTTTCGGAGGGAGAGTTTATTAAGGATTGTATGTTATCTGCTTCAGAAATTTTGTGTCCGGATAAAAAAGTTTTTTGCGAATGTTAGTTTATCACGCAACACTGTTGCACAGAGAGTCAACGAGATAGCTGATGATATGACAAAGCAACTGTGCGAAAGAGCTAAGACTTTTGCATTTTTCTCCATTGCTACTGATGAAAGCACTGATATTACAGATTATGCCCAGATAATGTTTTTTGTGCGTGGCATAGATGACAATTTACATGTAACTGAAGAATTGGCGCAGGTCGTTGCATTGCACGATACTACCAGAGGACTGGATGTGTATGAAGAATTTTTAAAAGTGTTGGCCCAATTACATTTGCCACTGGAAAAACTTGCAGGTTTAGCCACCGATGGGGCTCCGTCGATGATTGTGAAAAATGCAGGATTTGTATCACTTGTGAAAGCAAAGCAACTAGAAGTTAATTCACCAATAGAAGCTATACCAATCCACTGTATTATTCACCAACAAGCTTTATGCAGTCAAATCACCAACTTAGAAAATGTAATGAGTGTTGTAGTTAAAACAGTAAATTTCATCAAAGCACGAGGTCTCAATCATCGGCAGTTCCAAAGTCTCATGACAGAACTGGAAGCTGAATACACTGACGTCTTATACCACTGCAAAGTGCGATGGCTGAGCAGAGGCAATGTGCTTAAAAGATTTTTTGAGCTTCGAGAAGAAATTGAACTGTTCATGGTTCGCAAAAATAAACCAGTGCCGGAATTATCTAATCCAGAGTGGATGGCAGATTTTGCTTTTATAATAGATATCACTGCTCATTCAAATACATTGAACTGCAAACTGCAAGGCAAAGATCTTGTTATCACTGAAGCATTTGATCTAATACGTGCGTTTGAAACAAAACTGCATCTGTGGGCATCTCAGCTTGAGCAAGGATGTTGCGATCACTTTGAACAATTGAACAAGGCTAAAATTGATGCTCTTAAATCACATGTTGTTTTCGATTCTTCCAAATATTCAAAGAAAGTGGTAAGCATCTGTGATGCATTCAGAAAACGTTTCTCAGCATTCCGAGAGAAGGAGGCAGAGTTTCAGCTGTTTAGTAATCCATTTGAAATCAATCCCCATACTGTCCATGGTGCAATACAGATGGAGTTGATTGATTTGCAATGCAATACTGCTCTGAAAGTAAAATTTGCATGCACAGACACAAAAACATTTTACCAACAACTTCCAAGGGAAACCTTTCCATTTCTGCAAAATCATGCTGCTTGTATTTTATCTCTTTTTGCGAGTACATACCTGTGTGAACAAGCATTTTCAAACAAAATTACGATCACAGCTGACGGATGCAAATCTACATGCAAATCTTAGAATTGCTCTGGCAGCTGATCTGCAACCTGATATAGCTAATTTGGTTAAAAAGAAGCAATGTCAAGTTTCATCTGCTTCTGCAGGTTCCAATGCAAACTATTTTTGAAACAGTAGCTCATGCAGTAACTGTTACCTAAACTTTTCCTGTAAGTATAAGACTTAAAACTATAAGACTAAGTTCAAGTTGAATCTGACTATGCTAGAACAAAATCACTAAACTTAAGGAAATTATAGTTTAATAACTTTAATTTTTGAGCAGCTAGCTGCTAAAAATTTAAAATATTTAGGAATGTAATTAATAACAAATATTTTAAATTCAACATTTACCTTGGTAACTGTAGCGTAGCCTACCTACCTAGCTAGTTTTAGTAATAATGTAGTAGTATTTAAAATTGTGAAATTTAACAAAAATACAATACACTGGGACTACAGTTAGCATTGTTGTTTTGGTATTAACCTCATTTACATACTTTAGTCTTCATATTAATATTAAGCTCTAGCCCCTGAACTGTTACAGAAAAAGTGCTATGGCCCGCCTAATGAAAAGGTTTGACACCTCTGCTATAACATATTAAAATTACAAGAATCTGAGACTAGAACTACCTGAACATGAAAAGATACCAAAAGCAAAAATATGCTGAAAAGAAAATAATTATTCAAAATACATCGAATGTTCATTATGGTAAAGTCTTACTGATATGCAAATAGAAGGAAAGTATTTAAGAGCACAAAGCACTACAACTGGTAGCATGCAGTTTCACCACCCACTGAGGTTGGTCGCTTTACGACTTTTGATGCATGTTCCGTATTGCACTTTCAATCATATCCCACTCTCCTTTGCTGACCCTTGACAGCTCGTTGAACTGTCCAGCATTGAAATTAAACTCTCCACCATCAAACTTAACAACCTAAAGTCAAAACAAGATTTACAGTAACTAACTGTTTAATGTTGTTGTCTCAATTTAAAGTGTTAGCAAGCCACAATGAGAAACTGAATTGGACTTAAAACATTTATCACATTGCCAGGAAAACAGATAAAACAGTGTACAGTACATAAAGTTATGTGTTATCAATAGTGTAACCAGGAAGGGGTAAGTCAGGAATGTCCTTGCTCTCACATTCTAGAGCTATGGGTCATGCCTCAGAGTACTTCTGCTCCAGCCCAAATAGCATTCAAGCCCTCGGCCATGCCTTGGGTCTAGCCCTCGGTCATGACTTGGAGTACTTCTATTCCAGCCCAAAAAGCATCACAGCTCTGAGTCATGCCTCAGAGTACTTCTGCTCCAAAGACCATTCTGGCCATGGGCCATGTCCTTTGAGTACTTCTGCTCTAGGAAAAAATGGTGCTCAAGCCCTGCATCATGTCCTGGAGTACTTCTGCTCTGGCCCAAATAGCGTTCTAGTCCTAAGTCATGCACTTGATTACCTCTGCTCAAAGAAACATGTAACAAGTCTCTGGTTACCCTTATATCATCATGGGCTTCACAACTGGAACTCAAGTCTGGACAGTAATTTGCAACTGCTCTAAATGGATTACAATGTCATTATGTCACTATTGAAAAATTAGGTTTAAGCTGCATGGATAATTTTGAACTGTTATGTAAGACTGAAATATAAATATCAGATAATGAAAAAAATCTCTGGAAAATGCTTACTGTTCCTGTCATCCAGTTTGAATAGTCACTGACTAAGTAGGTGGCCAGATTGGCCAATTCTACAATCTCTCCATAACGACCCAATGGTATGCGGGACTTCAGGATCTCTCCGAAGTGTCCATTGGGGTCCAAACGATTGAATGCTCCCTACACAGATTCAAAAGTCTATTTCCTCATTCAAACCTCATAACATAACTAAAAGCAAGATTCAGATTCAAAGCAAGCAAAACCTCAATAAAAATATCTGATTTGTAGAAATCATTGGTACCTACATATGCTATAGTATATGATACTCGCAAACACTAGAAACAAGATGACAACAACAGTCCATTCATTTACACATTATAACAAACCGTAGCCGCACCACTTCATTCTTTCATTTACCTCCTACTTTGAAAAATGTGTTGCGAAATCTTGACCACAAACGTTTGCAATGTATCTTAACTCACTCAGCATTGTAGGATACATACTTAAGATAAATTTGTTTTAATTTTTAACATCCCTGCAAGGCATCATTTTTGCATGCCATGGTATGCAAATAATTATGGCCCAAAAAGCAACGTATTTTTGGCTGATTAGGTGAATGATCATGGATTTATTCTATTCCATCTCAACCATGATGCTTGGCCTGAAATTTTAAAACCAGTATTTGCAATGTTGTGTAGCTGGAAGTGCCTGCTCTGCTTGAAGTCCACAAACTGACCTTTGTGTAAATGGCACCAGGTGATATGCAGTTGAACCTCATCCCATGCTTACTCCATTCTGAAGCCAAAGACCTACAGATCAAACACAATTCATTACATAATCGTTAAACAAGTAAATATCATCACATATATGTTAATACAATCGGGCAACAGCAATTCGAGCTCTGCAATGCTATTGACATGAATGACTGACCAATTGTTACGGTATTCTCCCACCCGTACCGGTTGATCTTAGTTTCCAAATACTCTATGTATTTAACAATTTGCTTTGACCCATTCGCTTTTATTTCATGTTGCTGTTACACTAAATCCGCATTACTCTGGTTATAACTGTCATGGTATCAATATGTGATTATATTTCGTGGGAACTAAATGTCATCGGCATTAATTGTCAGTAGGACTATATGTCCAGTATTAACTGTCATGGGATTCATTTCACTCATATGTACTTTTTTGGGATCAATAAAATAATATGGAATTTTATCATTAATACTGTTATGTGCTACAAAAGTTCAACATATAGCAAATTTCTGAGTTGAGACATATTATTCCAAATTTTCAAAAACTAGACCTACAAATAATTTTCCATAATAAATATTAGCCCATACAAATAAGCCATAACAAGTTAAGAACAGGTAATTACAAAGTTCTTAGCATATTTCTACGGCTAAACCATAAGCGGTTCTGCCTTTTGCATGGCTATTTATATAAAGTTTTATAGAATGTCACAAAGACTGTGACCACTTTATCTTCATAAAACCATAAATTGAGCCAGATCTTGGCACTAACTTTCTTTGTATGGCATTATATAAACCTACAAATAGGCAAGTACACATAAGAAAGGCAATTTAGGCATTTCAAAGTGTTCAATTTTTTTTAATTCATAGTTTTTGAATAATCTTTGTTTTGTCCAAGTTTATATGGTAAATTGTGGGAGAAAGTCTACAGTTCTGAGTTTATTTATATATTTATTTATAGATATATACCATTTATATACAGAATTTGTTTATGTATTAGACAATGCACAGAGATAATAGCTCTTGTCATCATCCAATAGTGAATTGAACCAGTATTTAGTATTTACTTATATGCCAAAGGCTCAATCTGGCAGAATAATGTTGAAACTTGAAACTAGACCTCAAAGTGCTTCACATAATTATATAATAAATGCATGACTTGTCAAATTATAGCTTACTTTGTAAGTGCTTCAACTCCAGACTTGGCACAAGCACTTGGAGTAACATATCCTGATCCACTCTGTGAATAGGTTGTAGATATATTAAGAAATGCAGCTCCTAAGTGGAAAACACACACAGCAGCTGCACCCCATTGCTTATTACTGTAGTAATATATCACTTAAAATTGACCCAACTCAAATCAACATTGCATCTCAAAGGTAGCAACCATCAACTTTAATTGTAGCGCTTAATGCTAAAGTGAAGTAATTATATAATAAAAACCATAAGGCATAAAACAATTCCAAGCACAAAATTAATAATAAACACAAATATATGTTTTTAACTCCTGAGGAAATTGTTGTAACTTCTCCATACAACAAACAACCAAATAATTTCAATTCATGCAAATGCAGAACATGAATGAGGCTATAAAAATCAACAGTTTAACGTTCATGCTATCTATGCTACAGAAGAAATATTGCAATATAAACTACTTAATATTAATCATGTCCAGTGAAAACTTGTGCTTGCATAATGCATGTTTGCAATGGTTACATAAACTGCAAACAAACCCAACTATACACAAAACACACAAATTTATGTTAAACAGAATAAAAGTGTGTAAGTCATTGGAGCTGTGCCATCCTGAAATCTACTTATGGAGATCATTTTATCAGCAGACTTTTAAACTCAATGAAAAATAAAAGGATCAAAACCGGACACTGAGATTTTGAAGAATGACATCTTTTCATATATATATATATATATATATATATGTGTGTGTGCATATATAAATATATAAATATACAATGTACAACATTGTACATATATAAAAAAACAGTGCTTTTTTTCTGGCGAAACGCGCCGGAACGGCGTTCCGGCTCCTTTTTTCAATGAAAAAAAAATTTGGGTTGTGTAATAACTCTGGTATTTGATAGAAACTTTACAATCTCAATTTTATACATTCTAAAAGTAACTATTGTGATCGCTGAGTCTTATAAAATGTATTTTATTTGGTAGTTATAATTTTAGCATAATTTCTTTCGTCAATTATACAGATGCGTTCCGGCACCTTATTTTCTAGAAAGAAAGCCCTGTAAAAAAATAATATCACTGTACATGCCGATTTATAATTAGTATCTTTCAACGACAGTTCTCAGGTTGACAAATAATTAAGCTAAAGTTCAATCATGGCAACAGTAAGCACACATCTGAACAACATTACTTACATATCATATCAGGGTTCAATGTTCATAGTGAAAAGCTAATGCATTAAAAGTAGTCTAAAAACGTTATTAATCTGCTACCAGGTTGCACAGAAGTGAAGATCATTGAAAGGTGTCGTATAACTGTACAGATACACAGTTTTCATTTGTCCATTATTAAATTTGTATAAGTTACCTTCATGTGCTGTAATGAGACGTTTTGCTATATCGACAGTCACATTAACTGTTCCTGTTAAGCAGATGTCTATTATTGTTTTCCATGCATTTGCAGACAGTCGTTCCGTGGGCGATATAAAGTTTCCAGCAGCATTGTTAATAATGATGGTGGGTAGACCCAACTTGTCGACACAATCGGAAACAGCATCACACACAGAATTTGTGTCACGAACATCACAGTGCACAGCCAAAACCTGGATAAACAACACAGAAGATATCACAGTTGACTGAATTATTCAGATCATGTGGATTTTCATTTGACCAAAAGTTCAATGCTTTGGATACTTAACTTTTTGCTTTTTCTACTGAAGAAGTTGGATTGATGAAAATAATTACTGCTCAAAATTAAATTGGATTGATCAAAATAACTTTTGCTTAAAGAGATTGAATTTCTGATAACAATTCTTGATTGAATTATTTATTTAAATACAAGTGGGATTGATGGATGAAACTAGTTTCTTACGGAACAATAACTTTGTTGATGAAAATAATCCATGTGCAGTAAGAAATTGTATTGATGATCTTCTTTTGAAAGAAACCTAATGTAATTGCTGTCTTGATGATTGCCATTTTCCATAGGCGCAATGTTGTGCATCGCTGTTGTGTGATCATGGTTATAATGATCGCTGTTTTGTGATCATGGTTATAATGATCGCTGCTTTATGATCATGGTTATAATGATCGCTGTTTTGTGATTGCTGTTATTAACATAAAAGTCAACTCAGCTTTACTGAGTACACTAGCATTCATACACTATCAATGCCTTCATGTGCTGAGGCTACTAAAAATGAAGTTGCTAAAACTTCATAGCCAATGCTGCCTCTCAGGCTAGCTTACATAGCTGCACTTCTTTTACTTGATCAACGCTTGGCAACATTTGCAAGAGGCATCTTAGTTTCCAAAAGCACTGCAATACTTCAATCCTATCAAATCACTTCACTGCTTCAACAGACTATGTTTACATGAAAAGATTCAATAAACTCTGACAAGTAGACCAGTGGACATTTGTGAATGGTAGACTGATGAGAACTCTGGTCCCAAACATACATGAATGAGTTAATGATACAATCGGTTTGAAAGCTCTTAAGCTCAAGCACTTGTGTGTATTTTAGGATTCATCAGATAACAATGACACTTGAATCTGTCAGTTGAATAATTGCATGAGTTTATTCACATTTAATAGATTAGGTCTCTGCAAATAAAAATTTTCACTCTTTCTGTATTCTATTTCACAGCAGTTGTGTAAAACTTTATATGATCAGATCACTTTCATTTCGATCAGTCAGCCCTCTGTGATGCAAAAGGGCCAGAAAAATGGGTACAGCAAACAGGTAAAACTAAACATATTGATATTAAAATGAATGGTCTTTAACATTATTGGCAGATCGTTCTGTCTTCTGCCAACTTTCACATAATCAAACAACCCCAAACATAATAACCAATAGTTAAAGCATTACTGACATGTATATGTACTTTATAAAGATGAAGGCAAAATGCTTGCCCACAAACTTCCACTGAAACTCCTCAGAAGCATGGTTCTGTGTTTAAAGGATCACTTACTCTGCTTGATGAGAAACAAACCGACCTTGTTCTTAGTGCGATCAGAAATTTCATCAGCAGTGTTCTGCAGAACATCGATTTTCCTGAAAATTGGAACAGATAAGAAACGATAAAAAAACAACAACATGTCAAAGACAGGACATAAAATGGATGTCAAATGGTTCATAAGTCACTAAAATTGACAACAGTCAATTCTTTCTCAATCATCCTCCTGAAGCAATGTATTGTTGGAAACATAAGTTCTAGCAAGCAAATCATTCCACATCTCTTGTACTGCAGAATTTCTGTCCCAGCATCCCTGTCAGTTTCTTAAGTAATTTCGTTCCATTTCATGCAGGACTACAGAGGTTTTATAGTCAGCAACAACCAGTCCTCAGCTTCCTTAAAGTAGACCTAGAATTTTCACAAACCCATCAAAGTTTTTCTCAAAATTCCATAGTGTTTCTAAGCTTCCCTAAAGGTGACCATTGTAAATCAATTCAGGCATAACCGGAAATCACTTCGGACATTCGCCTCGGCCGAATATTGGACCATTTGGAAGTATTCGCCTCGGCAAATGTTATACCCGCAAATAGCTAAAAATAACTTTTTTTGATAAAATAATTTTTTGGAAAAAAATAATATTTTTCCATCAAATAAAGTTAGGACTAACGAACTTGCTTATAAGTTATTGATTAATTAAACAAGAACTTAACATTCCATTGAATTTTCATTAGAACAATGATGTTAGTTTTTATATTTTAATTTCTTTTGGTAGCATTCCCTAGATGGCAACCAAATCAGTAATTTTTCCGCTTCAATTGGCTCCATCCACTTTCCGGTAAACATTAGTGAGTAAAGATGTCATTGATAACTTCATATTTCAATTTTTATAGCAAGGTTTTAAATTTTTTTCAGTCATTAAATAATAAATATACTGTTATAGCCTAGAGTGAGACGATACGCTATATGAAGGATATTGCTATAGACTCTGCATTGACTATAGATAGTTCTCTGTAGATGTGCAAGTGGCAGGTTAAGTACTCTTTGCCTATGGATGGTACTCGCTGCCTGTCGCTGGCCAGATTGGCCACTACTATTTGGTTCGTACCCAGATCCAGCAAATAGTTCATCCAAATACTCGGATTCGGTACTTGGTGGAAATTGTCTACTCGGTTATGCCTTAAAATCAATCACAAAAGTCATTATGACTACATTGAAACAAAATCTTGTAAGCCGTGTATGCTGTGAAAGATTCCTTCACATCAAGTGCAATTATGTTAGCACACCGAGTAACAAATAAAACGTATTACCTGCTTGCGATTATGACCTGTGCACCTAATTCCGACAGCATGGTAGCCATGCCAGCACCAAGTCCTGTTCCACCACCTGTTATGAATGCAACCTTGCCTTCAAATGTTCCTTTAGGCAGCATTGGGCTAGTTTTTGGCTTAAAAAAATCCACAGGTTGTTTCTCATAGTGCCGAGCAGATGTGCTCAGTGCAGCAGAGACACTGCAGAACAATGTCTGAAAGAAAATAGTAAAATCAACAGCCCAGCATTAAACTATCATACAATTATGATGTAGGCATACAGGTCTCAGAAACCCAATGACTTACAAGTGCCTTACGCTTGACTTTCAAGTGGCACTTTAGAAGTTTGAAGATTATGATTACTGGGCAGCAAATGTTCATAAAATGATCTGTTTGTCAGGTGTCCAGATAGGTGGAGTTCCATAGGCAATTGCCTCTAATTTCAAGTAAGGCGGGGATATTTTTTAGTCTTGGGGAGAATATCTTGCTTTCCTGACACTTGGGACCAGGAGGGTTTACCTCCATCACTCAGAGGGGATTGAAACCCTTGGCCATTGTTGACCCTTTGTTGTACTTGGCAACACTGACTCAGATATTTTTGTCATAATAAAAACGAGATAGCTTTTTGCTTGGGTGTATGAAATGTGAAAATCTGTGCACATAAGCCATTTACTCTGGGATCACCCGAATCATCGAAACCCGAATCCCCGAAAATGCTGAAAAGGCCAAAAAGCCCAATTTCCCGAAATAAGCAATGTACTATTAAAGAACGCATAACTGTCTCAAAACAGTGCAATTCATTCATCAATCCAGCTTCTGCATGATTCTTTTCATCGATCCAACTTCCATTTCAGCAGAATCCTTTTCATCAGTCCAGCTTCGTTTTCTGGGATACGGCGGAAATCAGTTTCAGGGATTCGGGTTTCGGCGATTCGCTACGCACCCTTCACTCTAAGACTAAAAACCTTACTCTTCAACAATGACAACCAAACTCCAGCTCATTCCGTCACTCAATGGATAGCACAATACCTCTTTAAGTACGGCTACAACAAGAGATTCCTACACATCACAGTTACATACTCCCTTCATAAAAGTATCGATTTCTAATACTGTTTAGGGGGCCTACTAAAAAATATTGTGTGCAGCTATTGAACACTAATACACACTGCAAAAGCGATAATAAATCGGCAATAACTTAGATACTTAGATGCATTCGAATACTACTTGCTAGAATCAGAGGTGAGTGAGCTCATCTAAATTATAAATCAACGGTTAACGCACAAGAGTTGATCCTGTGGAGATAAATAATTTACTGCTATTTAAATACAAAGCAAATCGCAGCTTCACACGGCGATTATCTTATAAATATCAAACTGTGAGATATTTGTATCCATAAACGAACATCATAAGCGACTATACTGCAGAGCGGTAATAACTGAATACCTGTCGCACAGTAGTCACGATCGTCCTCAAACAAAACAACTTCATCGCCATTGCAATTCCAAGCAAAGCTCCAGGTCAGAGCAGACGGGTCAGAATAGGTATAGGTCGGCTTACTTGGACAGCAACGGCTAACGCTGAGGTGTGTAATATGCCACTTAACAAAGTTAACCTCATCAGAGAAACGTCTAATCACAGTAAGTGCTGTAATATGCCAAGCAAATTTCTGCCGACGGCATCGGCCTCTGTTGTCAGAAGCTGTCGTTAAACCCTGGATCTAATAAAAGTAACAGCACGTGAAAGCCCCACAAGTAATTTTCACAGAAGTAAACAATTGCTCCAGATGGCGTAGAACATATTTCTCATACACACGGTTTAAAATATTATCGTAAGTTCGTAACCGTATTCTGCACAATTCTAACAAAGATAGTAGAGTAGTACGACACCACCATCTGCTTCTAAATCTCAACTCGACATCAAAGTGCAGGTGCAGGGCACTTGTAACGGTAGGCCTAGTCAGACAGGGAGAGCCTCTGAATAGATATCGTGAATGGGCGCTACGCCACTATATTAAGTTAAGTTTCATTGATTGATTGATTGGTGGATTGATTGATGGATTGATTGATGGCCCATCTACATATAATAAGATTTCTTAGTCCGCACCCTCAGCCACATTTAATTGCTTTCCATCATCCTCGCTTGTATACACAGCCTAGTCATTCAAACAAATTGGGAACAATTAAGTGGTTGGTTTGTTGCAGTTTAACCACACTGTGTGAGAACATAGATCATTAGCGTCGCCCTCCTCCTTTTTCCAGGCTTGTGACTGGCATTGTCCGGGGGGCAGACAGTAGTTGTTTTGAGAACAAGTGCTTCTGAATCCTCGTTTTCATCAACGGACTTTATCAAGGCTAATGTGGACGTCATAATTAAAAATTTTCCTTGTGCAGATAGGCCTATATATATATATATATATATATCTTTATTCTGTCTAGACCTCTTTTTACCATTTTACCTCTTTTTACCCTACTTAAAATCTCTTAATCCGATTAACCGTCCTCCCCTCTCTGTGTACGTAAAATGGATGGGCTCAAAGAGAGGTATTTTTTATAATAGGCTAACATGTGGCCTACTGCTTAGTGAATTCGTAATTTTTTTTTTCTGACATTTGATATTGCCCTTTTTCCAACATTTTTTGCTCAGAAGTGCACATGCCTTGACACCACACAACTGCAGTTGTACTGCAGATCAACTGTGCACGAAGGACTTGCTCAAGGTCCCAACACAGTAACGCATACTGAGCGCTATGAGCCGACCGCCATAACTAACCGGCCACCGTGCCACGCAACATATCTGTGAGTATGGATTCGAGCCTTGGTCGAGGCAGTTACTATATTCTGTGATGCCATGAACACGATAAACCTACAACAAATTCAATTTTAGATCCGCCAGAAGTCGTCGGCTTTCTTCTGAACCAGAATTACTATACAAGTAGTTGAATTCTCAAACAGAACAGAAAATTCTCAATGGTCGATGGCAAGAATAGATTTTTAAAATTTGATGTCAAAGTGCTTCTGGTTTTATAATTGTGTAGATTTAAAAAATCGGATCTTCCAAACAGCATCAAAATTATTGTATCTCTGGTTTGCGAACTGTGCAGATAAAGAGACAAGTAGACAGCAATCATTTATGCTTCTTCTTGTGCAGATTTGGAGCGGAGACTTTGACTTTTCCTGGCATATTCCTCGACACATCCGTGTCCTGCAAAACGAAAAACATTCTTTTAAATTATCTACGAGTTTATTTATTACGGAACTATAGTAAAATATTCCTGAACGTTCTGTTTGTTTGTCCGTTGCACTTAAAACTTGCAAACAGAACACGTGGCAAAGCTGAGTTCAAAAGCTAATAACAATTATTACAACCAAGCAATCGTAGAATACTTCTTTACTATTAGACAGTAAATCTGTCAAGGCTCTGAAACTGAACAACCTTATTTTGTGAATAAAATATGCTGATGCATCCGTGTCCTGCAAAACGAAAAACATTCTTTTAAATTATCTACCTGTATGTCCAGTGTGATGCTAACACAGATTTTATGCTGTATCATAAGTCAACACAAAGGATTGAAGTCAAGAACTGAAATTTTTTACGTCTGTGGTACCAAGTCACGTGCAAAAACGTTTAACCGACCTTAAGAATTTTTAGCAGATCCTTTTCTCGTGTGATGGCTGTCTTGTCGTACATAAACATATTCAATGCTGTTTTTGCAGCTAAAAATGTATACAGCATATAATTAAACAAACATACAAGCATATATATATATATATATATATATATATATATATATATATATATATATCACAAATCTGGTGAAGAACAATGAACTGCTTTCATTTGTTAAATGTCTGGACAACTATCTTGGGTAAGCACCAAGCAGCATTAATTAAGAAAACAAGAAACAAGCAGCTATCTTTTACAGAATTTAGTTATTTATCTGATATATTTATACATATAAATATAAACTTAACAAACTCATTTTGTGAATAAACATATGCTCCTTATATAGCACAACTAACATGGAAGTCAACTATTTACAATAAAGATACATTTATAACACACGATGACATAAACTCCAATCATGGTACAAAATCCAAATAATATAAAAATATCTGAATGAGGATTTGTTGGCAGGTGTAGCTGAGTTGTACATATACCTAGATCACTTAATTAAGCACATTGTAGTACCTGGAGGTAATGCCATATAACGACATATATTTGATTTGGCTCTCAAAGAAAGATAGCATCGCAAGCAAGTTTAGAGCATTATATAAAATTGTATCACAACAATACACCGATTTAACTCACCCTTTCCTCGCCTTGTTGTACCAGGTACAAGTTTGACTTTATATCTGAAAAGCAAGAACAGTTTCAAATATTTAGTAACCACAACAGAGCCACGAATATTCTGACTGGTGATGGCCTTCTATTAGATTCAGTTCACGAATCAGTGACCAAATGTTTCTGGGATAATCAAGAAGCGGGATCTGCAGTGAACAGAAGTCATGATGGATTTATTGACGTGGTCCATGCCATTGCCTGTGAATGCCATCCGATGAGTCTAACTGAGTAAGATCTTACGGAAAGTTAACCATGCAAGACATCAGAGATGATAAATCAATTGTCACTGCAAATCCTGGTGAGCCTTTGATTGGTTTATTAATACAAAGCATAGATCGACTCAACGTGCTAAAGAATTTATGACCATGTAGGTCAAGTTCTGCATGTGTCATAAAGTGATCCCAATACTGGCTTTTCCATTTCTATGAGCATCATCTGCCTGTGGAGGAACTTGTCATTCTTTACAACTCCAAAATCATTTAAGCATTTCAACAGGTATAAACGGTGCTATATAAAATTCTAATGAAATAGCATTATAGAATGCCTATATGGTTAAATCGATTAGTCATTACATGTCATTACAATTTGTCATTTTATACTCAGATGTGCCATAGCCATACTTGCTCATTGGATGGTTGTACACTTTTCTCTATAACAACCTACTTTTTGTTAATAATAACATGAGCATAATATTCCCAACAATTGAACAGGTTTAATTAGAATAGACATAGCTGCAACTGTGGAACACATGGAAAGTTATTACAAATGGTTAAGGAATGCCTGCCAAAAAATTGGGCCAACTATAAATAAAAGGACGAACTATATAATAATTCACAAGGACAGTCCTTGGTAAACATGTATCATTAACATAGATCAACTTAAGAAAATCACTGATCGATTGAGTATGAAAAACAGGAACTGACTTGTAGTTGACCATTGCACTGTAGGGTGCACAGATCGGTACAGAAAACAAAAGCATGTCCTCAGCATCTGGGATGCCTGTCAAGGAATTCAGCAGATCTGCATCCTGCAAAATTAGTGCATAATAGTCTCATCAAAAGAGCAAATCCAAGAAGATGATAAAATCTTACAATGAATGATGTTTCAAACATCAAGTGGCTTAGAATTTTATACTGCCATATGAAATTTAGACACTTCATGTTCGAGGAATCTCTGCACACTGCCCAAAAAACCTGTGGGAAACTAAAAATTTCCACAAAAGGGCATTATTTGAAGGTGTAATACTTTATTAAGTTGTTGAAGTAGCAAGCAACCTTTCCCTTAAGACAGCCAATGATTTAATTTTTCATAGAAAACTTCAATCAAATGCTTGATAGTACAAGAACCTTCAAATTCTGTATAAAGAAATATTTATCAAATAGATTATTCTAATTTCCATACATTAACAAAAGAAATATTTATCAAGTAGATTATTCTAATTTCCATACATTAACAAAAGAAATATTTATCAAGTAGATTATTCTAATTTCCATACATGAACAAAAGAAATATTTATCACATAGATTACTTTAATTTCCATACATTAACAAAAGAAATATTTATCAAATAGATTATTCTAATTTCCATACATGAACAAAAGAAATATTTATCAAATAGATTATTTTAATTTCCATACATTAACAAAAGAAATATTTATCAAATAAATTATTCTAATTTCCATACATTAACAAAAGAAATATTTATCAAATAGATTATTCTAATTTCCATACATTAACAAAAGAAATATTTATCAAGTAGATTATTCTAATTTCCATACATTAACAACAGAAATATTTATCAAATAGATTATTCTAATTTCCATACATTAACAAAAGAAATATTTATCAAATAGATTATTTTAATTTCCATACATTTACAAAAGAATTATTTAATATATAGATTATTCTAATTTGCAAACACTGGAAAGTCTTGACTGTAATTAGAAAGAAATTAATTGTTTATTGGCAAGGTGATGACACTGATTAGGTAAAGTAACATTCACTAGCAGACACATTTGTCTATTACCTCATTGGTGTTGGTGACAGATGAAATTTTACCATGGCACAAGAATAATTCTTACCCCCAAATGTCCCCAACAATGCAATTTCAAACTGTTAACAATTTGCAACTTGTTCTTGAGTATGTATGATAGTAAGTGGATGGTGACTTATGAAGGAAGAAAGTTGAGCAGCAAATGACAACGTGGTCAGACAAATGTGACTCAGCACAAAAGAGTCATCATTATTTTCTTTCAGAGTCTTAATTTATTTATAGCATGGATTCCTGGCTCTGTGAGGTTCTTAAAATGCACTCCACAAGTAGCCAGACACATTGCATGGCTTTTAACTGATTACTAGCCTGCATTATTTGACCACCGTCTTCTTCCAATCCGTCTTGTCCATCTTCGTCTGCCTCTGCATCATCTGTCTTTGCATGGACTGCGTCAGCTGCTGATCTGTCACCCAATTCCTCAGTTTCATCATTTTCTACAATGATCAATATATGATGCACATATAATAATCCATACACCAAGACTTGCATAACATTTTATTTAACTTTTAATGAGGAGTTGAATTTCTCAGTCGCTCATAGCAGACACTTGTCATTATTAAAGTGTAAAAAATACAAGTAGTCTACAAAGTCACATGTCTGATGCAATTAATTATATTGGCAGACAAACTAGTCTTATGTGCTCAGTACCTGAATTCCAGAGATAATAACAAAAGACTACACTAAGTAAATGAACTACCATTGATCCAACTATTTGAGTGATATGGGGTGAAGCTGAAATCACCAGCTGAACCTTGTGGATGTCCTTTAAGACAACATTTGTGCCCCATGATCCATCCATCCATCCATCCATCCATCCATCCATCCATCCATCCATCCATCCATCCATCCATCCATCCATCCATCCATCCATCCATCCATCCATCCATCCATCCATCCATCCATCCATCCATCCATCCATCCATCCATCCATCCATCCATCCATCCATCCATCCATCCATCCATCCATCCATCCATCCATCCATCCATCCATCCATCCATCCATCCATCCATCCATCCATCCATCCATCCATCCATCCATCCATCCATCCATCCATCCATCCATCCATCCATCCATCCATCCATCCATCCATCCATCCATCCATCCATCCATCCATCCATCCATCCATCCATCCATCCATCCATCCAT
The DNA here is from genome assembly GCA_959347315.1 of Bimastos eiseni. Lineage (NCBI taxonomy): Eukaryota > Metazoa > Annelida > Clitellata > Crassiclitellata > Lumbricidae > Bimastos > Bimastos eiseni. The sequence goes on along the minus strand of OY365808.1, from coordinate 14,217,626 downwards.
CCATCCATCCATCCATCCATCCATCCATCCATTCATTATTCATTCATTCAGAGGACTTGTATAGCACCCCTCCAAGATAACCTGCTCCCAGTTCAACTCCAGTTATAAGTAACAGTTTCCAGATGGTTGTAAAAGGTGTAAGCAGTCGACCAAACATTGAAATCCAAATCCTATGTAATATTAACATTAAAGTTTAACAGTATCATTCCACTGCCAATAAAATGCCAGCACTGTTCTACATTTTATTACTGACAATGTTTTAATTGTATCAGCAGATTCTGTATGAATTTATTTAGCAATTGGAGCAATACCCAACTGCCTGAGCATTTATATAAACTTATGAGCCTCCCTCAACATGTCGACAACCTATCAATGCCACATTTAGACAGGTCCATATCTATATTACTATAAGCACAACAATGATTGTAGTAATAAACCAATGAAATGCTCACCAGGATTCGCAGTGACAATTGATTTATCGTCTCTGATATCTTGTATGGTCAGCCTTCCATATGGTTTTCCTTTCACCTGACCTGGCTTCTTCCCATCTGTTGCTCCTTGTTGTCTATTTTTCAACTGCTCTTTGCCTTTTTTCCCTTTCTTTAACTTTTCTTCTTTTGGAGCTCGAGAGGACTGCAAACGAAATGACCAACTATTACTGAATAGCTTAAGAAGTAGCAAGCTTAATAGATCAGAAGCACCTCAGAGGAGTTCCTCATAAAAAGGGCAACATCAATATTTAATTACATACATAAGCATTAGTCAAAGGAAGTACATTCAAACCGCCACATATATCTATAAATGAAATTCTGCTTTAACCCGCTCTAACGATGAATGTGCACTGAAAGTAAATGGGAAGGCAATGCAAATCGTTGTAGAAGTGCTAAGGCAAGCCTTAAAACTAAATGATGATTTGTACTGAAAATTGTATGTACCTAAAAAGCCATATTTCAAGTTATGAAGATTTGTCTGCATCTGCAAGAAGCAAATTCACTGCAAGCCATGAAATATGAGTAACTAATACAAGAAAACAGAAGACAATACAATATAAAACAATAATGTTAAAAGTAAATCTGTAAAGACCTACAGCAAGTAATTCCATTTTCAGCTGCCTCTCCTCTTCGTCTTGGTCTCCGTACTTCTCTTTTATCTTCTTGAGTTTTGCCTGTGAAGTAAAACACAATCACAAAACTAATTGTTACGTCCAGACAACAACCGCTAACACTGTCAAAAATTTTGAAATCACGGCCCGGGTACCCGTCGACCCACGGAGCGGATACACAGGTACCCAACCACACGAACATTTTGTTAGAAAATGTAGGGATTTGCGCATTTTTCTGGCATGTCGGGCACCCGAGAACCGATTTAATTGCCCGGGCAGTAAACCTCGGGTTGATACCCGTTAACAACTGCACATCACCACATAGTTATCAGTTCAGACTGTCTATACTTCTGCAAATGTTGAACATTTTAGAACAATGAACAAATTAGGATCATACATTCACACAACTGTACTCTAAGCTCACATTTGTGTAAAACAACATTACCAATATCATCCAACTGCAACCATTGTTAATAATGCATAAACCAATTGCTTCATCACTCTCAATTGTTAACCAAATACATGCATTTAGTAATAGAATTGGCTGCTGACCTTCTGACCTCTCTTAGCCTGCGGCTGCGATTGAGGAGGTGCTAATCGCTCATTTCCTGGTGGCTGTGTCTGAACTTCTTCCTTGGAAAAGGAAAAACAATATTTGCAGATGATAAGATTTATGGTAATTAAATAAGAACATTCTGATAACTGTGACCGAATCAAATCCCATTAATAACCAATTGGATCTTAGAGGGCACCTTGAGGTTAGTGTTCAGTAATAATTACACGATGGGAACGAAAATTATTAATTAAAATCCACATTATATATTCACACAGCACTAGCAGTGCTTATGGATGGTTCACCTACTAATTTTCACTTCATATTCGCTTCGGAGCCGAATAGCGTCCAAATAGCTATTCGGTATTCGGCCGAATAGTAGAGGTCCGACCGAATATGAGTAGTGATCATGTGACATCTGTATCTGCTCAAGCTGCAATATATTAGAGAGGACTGAAGCAACTCTCTGTACTGTTTGGACCTCGGTTTCACACAGTCATCTGTTTCATTTCTAAGTGTATTTGTAGTTAATATAGTTCCATTCCAAGCTTACACAGAATGGCAGAAGGATGCAAGAGTTACATGTAGTTAACTGTTAACTTTTAGTTTATGTATAAAATTTATCTAACAGAAGCTTTTGCTCACATTTGAAATTTGTCGGTTAACCTATTTGTACACTATTTATATTCATCCGAATAGTTGGTCCAATTATTCACATTTGGTGAATAGTGAAAATCACCTATTCATTACAGCCCTAGTTCAAATCATACCTGTTCTTCTGGCTTCTCTTCTTTTACAATTTCTGACTGTTCGACAATGTTTTTCTTTTTCTTAAGTTCTCTAAAAATATACAAGACAATGCAACCATACATACATTTAACTTTCATGGACACAATGCATGCATTACCTGCATGAAAAAATAACATCAGTCCTATTAACTTACGGATTCTAGGATTAGAAAAAGTGCAAACACAATTTGCCTTGAAGAGAGTCATTCAACTTTATAAAGTGTTCCCTTGTTGCATTTGAATATCTGCTGAAAGATCTAACTCATTAGTTTCAAAATTATTCAATCAATCAAATAGTTTATTTGCACTCAAGGCATAACATTTGGCAAGACAATGCTGAATTGTTCTAAGGCACTATTTTCCAAGTAAATCCGACAGAAATAATTTACAAATGAACTGGAGATGAATCAAAAAAGACGCAAACACTGATTTCATGAACAAAATTCTGACTCATAAAACACAGATTAAAAAAATGAAACAATATATTTGAAGTACAAACATACAATTTAGACAACATAAGAATTTGAGAGGCTGCACCTTCTTTGCTTTGCTGATAATCTTGCAACTTTCGGTCCTGCATCCTGCTCAAATCCTGGCTGGCTTTCAGTAACACTGGAACTTTTGTTCTCAGAAGGATTGTCATGCATACTAATCTCTTTCTTCAACGTAAATCTTTTAAAAACAAAAATCTTAAATGTCTGTAACAAAATTAACCTCCATCTGACATACCAAACAGGCACTCATATTTATGGAGGAAGTATGTCTTTATCATACATAAATGCAGATGCTGTTGCCGAACTGTTCAACACTTGATAACTTGTAGGCAACCTATTGCCAATCCAAAATGTTTAAACTCAGTCTAAAAGGAACCTTGGCAAGAATTTATGAACAAAGACCATGACAGTTGCTTGAAGCAACCATCATCAGTTAACTCATTATGTATGAAGATGCAACTTTCAGATTGGATTAAATATACATATGGGATCTAGAACATGACGAAAAAGAGGACAGAAACTGTAATCAGAATAGTTTAAAAAATTATATCTGTCATTTATATTCGACTTTCAGCTTGTTTAGTTTCATGCGTTTCTGTTGACAGCAGAAATTCTTCTAACTCAAAATGAAATTAAACAAGAAAAACAACAGTGATCTTACTCTCCTCCTTTGACATGATGCAGCTGAATTGAAGTATCCGGAAATTCACAAATCTCATTTTCCACACGATCATTTACACTTGGGATCTCCTTCTCAATGTCATCAGCATCCTCTTCCTCATCACTTTCATCATCAGCCAAGTCATCCTTTTTCTCATCAGCCTTCTGCTCCTCAGTGTCACTGTCAGAAGATTCACCACTTCCTTCTGCTTTCTCCTCTTCTTCCTCATCAACTGAACCCAATTCATCAGTAACTGAATCCTTCAACTCTAAATCATTTGTAGAATCGGTTACAGAAAAAACTTCTTCCTCCTCAATAGTTCTAACTCGTCGTTCATTCTTATGTCGAAATATGCATGATTCATCAACCTGCAACATAAAAGTACCAACAAACATACAGTTATCTAACAGCACTACCTAAATCATTTGAATTTAAGTTTTTAAATATGTAAAGAAGCTGATTAAAAGGATCAACATAGGTAGTCATTCTTTTAGAAGTTCCAACAAGAGAATACAAATTACCTTGAACAAAAAGCCAAAACCATAGATGAGATGAGATGGTGGAAGGTAGTTCTTTTTTCCTACAATATTAATTTATGAGTGTTAAATCCAAATAAATGTCACAAACATCACTGAGATGATCATATCTACAAACTTAAATGAAAAATATCCTACCAAAGTTAATATTTAAGACATAGTTGAACAGCAAGCATCTAGGACATCTAAGTTCCCTTCTGCTGAGAACTGTGGAAATGTTAGCTCGGTATTTTATTATCACGTGAATGATATACAAATTACTCAAATCCTATTTATCACATCATATTTACTATCTCACAGCTCTGAAGATGCCTACATGCATACTTTGTAATTGTTCATTTTGATCATTTGTGATTGTACATATTTTGATTTTTTATATCTGATGTTTCTGCAGCATGTTTGCAGGCAGCTCAATAAAGTACATACATACTTATTTCTTTTTTAATCTTACAAAATAAATGCTCAAGCAATAAAGGAACAACAAACAATTTCAGTAATTAATAATGGCCAATAATAAAAAATCTCAGACTTTGAAACACAGGAAGTGCAGTAATTCCAGCAGAAACAGTTTCAGGAACAGACCTCTTATCATGAAACTTCCTGTTGTTAAGTATTCACCAGAGGGAGCAGTTTTTGAAACCTAAATGAAAGAATCATAACATAATGGCAGTCAGTAGAAAAAGGTGGAGTTATTCCCAGCACTAAATATAGGAATATATTTTAGACAATGTCTGACAAAGATCTTACATTCAAATAATGTCCCCAGAAATGTATGATTTAACACTTCATACTATTTTTGAAAAGTAAAAGAAACATCATCTATTTAATACACATCAGAATTATCAAAGTCATCAGTACAAATACAGGTCAATCAGTGATATATTGAGATGGATTGATTGCAGCGCACAACATCAAGATGCAGTTATGATGTACTTATCCAATGACAGACCTAGAGTCATGTGCAGAAACACAAGCAACACATTTCTGCTTCTGCTAATATAAGTAGCTTGTCATTTGGTTCATAACTTAACACTTCTCTGCTTCAACTCTGCTTATCTATAATAAGATGTCTGTTTCAATGGATGATCTTCTGGATGTGATCCTGATTATGAGTTTGGTCTTGATTTTGGTTCGTGATCAGTTAATGCCTTGTGACACCATTATTAGACACCAGTACTGTAAAAGTAACTAATTAATAATAATACTTGTAGAAACACCTGCATCATAACAAACCATGCACAAATTAGCAATTCAGAAGAATGATAGATTTAAATACAAGATGAATTTTCTTGTGTGGACATGCTCTGATGAACTGAGCAACTCTATAAAAAGTAAACTGGTGTTTTGGATCCAGTGTCATTTCAATCAAAACCCTAAATGGGCAATCAATACCAAATATAGTCAACAGAGCAGCATGCTAGTCACCATGAGGCACACAAAAACAAAGGATCAATGGTTTACCTGGTCATGGTAGACCCACCACGAACTCGTGACAACCTTAGCATCCCATGCGGCACTGTAGCACAATGCCATTGTACCCGCTTCGTTCAGAGTCTTTGGAGGCACTGGTTCCCCTAGCAGTAGGAGAAAACTCTCAACTGTAACTACTGACAAATTTAAATTAATTTTTTAGAAGGTTTTAAAATCAATGAAGGGCAGTATCCATGGAGAGGCATCAAAAATAAAGACCATGCAGCAAGAAAATTATTCTTATTTATCTAGTCAGTGAATTAACACAAATTCTCAGCATCATTTCCTATGGCTACGAATATTTGATATCTTCATATTAAATGTTTTTATGCTGACTTAGTTTCAAAACCCAAGTAGTCTTTCTAACTACCTCATGTACTTGGACAATTAACCACATTAAATGCATGAGATTATTTGTAACCTGAAAGCATCCATTCATTATCCTGTTCAACAACATTCATTCATTTCAAAAATTTATATAGCGCCCCTTCAAGGAACCTACTCAGATGCGCTCTCAGCCAGGCTGCGGCCAAACAAAAACAACTTGAATGTACGATAGAAGGCTGGCAGATTGTTCCTAGGGAGCACGCGAATTGCTAGCGGAAGTCCATTCCAAATGGAGGGGCCCACAACCGAGAAGGCTGTTATATTACATATATTACAGAGGAACAACAGATGTCACCAGTTCAGATAAGCAAAAATTCTAAGAAATATAATGCCCAACCCTATTTGGGTGCATTAAGTAAATGCTTATTCCAAGTGCATTCATGACTAAAGCAACATTCAACATTCATCTAAGACCTCATTCAATAACAGAATCAAGAACTATAAAGCAACAAATATGATACAAATAATGTGATCAATTTCAAATATCCACATATCGGACATATCATCCGAGGCGTCAGCCACTGTGTACGGACCTTGAGCAGCAGCGCCGCACTTCTGAGCAAAAAATGTTGGAACAAGGGAGATATCAAATTTCAGAATAAATAATAAATAAATAAATCCATATGGCTTAGTTAACAATAAACTGCATCATCATAAAATGTTGATTTCTATAGTTTGGACCGTAGTCTTACTTGATGGATTTTTTATGACAATACTGCTGGCTCCATGAAGGTCAGCATGCACATAGAGATCACCTAGAATTCAAACACACAACTATCATATCTGATAAAATAAATTTCAAATACAGTGCAAGATAAAACACAAAGTCACATATCATTATCAGCAAAACTACATGCACCAAGTTCACTCATAGTTTAAACAAACGTTATAAATGTATCTGATGCTAAACTCCTTTCTGGCACTGGCAGCGACAAATGACAATTCAATCTGCCATCAGCATGATACCTATAATTGATCTATAAATTATCAATTCCATAATATAAAAAAAATCACAGTCTTTTTCTGGCTTTGTCCCAGATTTCTCATCTGACCAGTGACCAAATCCTGAGACTCATCAAACTGGTCCGTGTCTGAATAGATTGGGTCCAACAACACATCTGTATCAAACTCACATTTTGCTGCTTTAGTTTATGCAAAGAAATGACATCCAACCACAACCTGCATTCAATTCTGGAGATCTACTGTATGGTAAAAATTACTACACTATAAACAAATCAATAAACATTTATCCATAAAAACATTAATATTCTAAAAAAACAAAATCATTGCAAGATTATTCAAGACACCCTACGAAAAAGACCCAAAACAGTGTTCAACTGTATCAACAATATAATTTCCAAGAATGAATCTGTTGTTTAAACACCATACCAGGTTTAAGATATCGCTTAACAATGATCTCATTCTGTTGCTGGTCTCGCCCTCCAATGACAACATAGTTTTCAGAACTGATAAACCAGTAAAACTTCTCAAACCTGCAAATATATACAAAACAAAGAGATTGCACAAACCTCCAACAGATTAAAGTATTAAAAGTTAAAACTGTGGCTTCCAAATTAAATCTGGATCAAATGGAGTTCCTTAAAAGCATAGTACTTCAAAGCTTCGAATACAATTCAACTTCCAAAATAATAAATCAAATTCTTTCTAGCATATTTAAAGTCAAGATGCAAGCTGGCAGCCCCATACAAACATGATAATTGTTCCTATTTTGTATAAACAACATCATGAATAATCATCATACTTTGAAAATTAGTTGAAAATTATACCAGTGCAATTTTGGCTGCTACCATTGAAGGACAAAGTGATGATAAAGTAACCAGACCTCTGTGTGATCCAGGAAATTTGGATATACTTGCCAGAATATTGCTTGAAAACTAATCTTAACTCTTCTAACTGGTGACTTGACATACACGTTTTACATTCTAGATTTCATGGTTTCAGGATAGACCATAAGATTTACATTTCAAGGGCTAATAAAACTGTGAGATCAGTAGTAAACATGAAATGCTATCACAATTCTAAAAAGATACATAAGATTTAAGTTTTAGGGCCTGTGGTTTGAAGGAAATATGCCACTAAATGCAGTTTCATCACTTGATCATTTCAAACTAACAAAAATGTAGTATAATTTCTCACCAAAAAGTTTTTCTGGCTTTATTTATTGTAGCGACCATTCGAACTTCTTTCAGTGTAAGTTTTGTTTTTCTCTCTGCAGATTTCATAGCCTAGAAAGAAGCTGCATTGATTAGTTAGTGGCCAACAACATTTACTTTACAGCTATGAGCAAACTGTAGCCTAAGCATGAATCCTGCCAAAACATTTTTGGCAACACCAGAATTACACAAGAAACTGACTCAGCACAAGATTTTCTGGAATATCGCCTCTGCACTGTAAAGTTTTTACAAAATGGTCTATGCTACCATATGCATGTGATTGATTAAATTTAAATACATCACACAAGTACAAAATAATCACAAACAGAGTGACTATGTGCAATTGCGCATACATTGTCAAACATGTGCCGGTGGTACATTCTACATCATGAGAAGAAAACCAGTTTTGACATTCTTTATGATAAATCAATGAAAGAAACTTGATACAGCACCTCAAAGTTCAACCACGGTCAAAGAGGATAGACTTAAATGAACTTTCATAAAAAAATATTCAGTCCAAATTGCAGAAATTATTTAGCCTCGACAGTGTTATAGCACCTACAAAGATGCAAACAAGTCTAGAAAGACGTAGTTGGTGGTCAAAAGTGTCAAAAAAGCTGATACTTTTGTCTTGTCGGCTGTAACTGTATCCTAAGATACTACACGAAGAAACACAGTCTCTCATTCTATAAAACCTCATCATCATATGTAAATGTATATTACTTATGCAACCACACGGTGTCTGAAAGTGGATAAATCTTACTTTCTCAGTTGCGTCGACTGTCTTCTGTTCTTTCACGGCAGCATGTCGCTTCATGTCATAATATCTACAGAACAATCACAAACGTTTATGCATATGAACTCCAACAATTATTTATTAAAAGTTAGTTAAAGTTGGTAAAACCAAGCATGGATAGATAAATCAAAATCCTTGACCTTCTGTATTAATTATTGTAGATAAATCAAATCTATTGAATAGACATATACTTAAAATCCTAATTCAAAAGAAGTTAATTCATATATCAATTGCAAAAATAAGCACCTTTACAAAATATACAATGTCCAAAATATTATCAAAATGAGCATAGATGACAGAAAGCAACATAAAAATAAAAGCTCAGATATTGGAATATCTCTGAAAACTTTAACGAATAGTACATACTAAATTTCTGGTTCCACATACTCGCACTACCACCAGACAGAACAGAGCTTTCTCAATTGTGGGTTCCGGTGTTTGGAATTGCCTTCCCTATGACCTGTGTTTTCTCCCGGGACCTGTCTAACTCATTCTATAAACTTCTCAGGACTTTCCTCTTTGGCAGACCCAGCTTGGGAGCATCTCAGATTACTTATCTTGAAGGGGCTATCTAAATTATAAAGATAAAAATAAATATAAGATAGATAAAAACAAATCCATCTGTTCCTTAAAGGATAAAACTGATCAACTGCATCATATGGGACCTTACTTTCTGGCATTGGCGTACGCTGACAGACCGAGATCTATATCGACTTTCAGAGGTTTCAGAGCTTCATGAGAATCATCATTTGATTCATCATCAGAATCAGTTGGAACTCTGTTTAAAAACAGAAATTTATCGGAAGATGTTGTAACCAGAAATATATTCAAACATCTCAACTCACAGCCACAGCATTAACTTCATAGCAAATAGTGCAAATAACATTTCTATTCATCACCAAAGTCCTGTCTGAAAACACGAGTTCAATTTTACAATAAAAAAACTTTAATTTTAACATATCTTACATAACAACTTCAGCATTAAAATGTGCAAGGCATGAATTGATGATGCACCTAAATGGTCATAATGGCCAGATGTGCTAAGCTAATAAAACAGGTTGGCCTTAAGTCCAAACAGGACACACTTAAGATTCACAATGGGCAGACAAATAGTTTCTGTTCAACACACATGTTATAGCAAAGATGACAAGTGCTGCCCTCCTCCTTAATTCACGTTTGGGAAATAAACCTCTCAGAATTGCAGTGACAGGCTTGCTCTGACAAATCACATTGCAAACACTAAGTGTAGCCTCCTCAAAGACATGCACAACAGCAAAAATGGTTCATTAAAAAGAATGTGAGACTGGATAACTGTCATCATCCAGTACTTCTGATTTTACCCATTCAGCAAGTCGAAATGTTTGTACTGCAGTCTGTCACTTACTCAAGTTCTGGACATACTTATAATAAAAGAATTTCCAAGTTAACTGCATCCATCAACAGCTCACACACACACACTAACTGTATTTGCTTTATTTGTCCTAAGCTTTCGAACAACGTCAAAATGCTATATTTAGACACTTTAAAAATAGTTGCCTTTTTACTATATATACTAACTTCAGCAGCATCGTGAAGTGATTGGTGTCCAGTTTGAGAGACTTGATGCTACTTGCTACGTCATCGCCCTGCTGAGTGGCCTCTTCGATCATCTGCTCAATCTCTGGCCAATCAATCTGATTTGCAAGTGCACTGCGAATCACAGTTATTGCTCGATCCACCTAACAGTCAACAATCACAAAAAAAGCATTACATCTTGGCTGATAGTACAATTACATCATGTTGTGCAATACATACAATTACATGCATATACCACATTAGCTGGGGCACTTGATCTTGCCCCGGGTAAGACAGGTTTTTGGCCCTGAAGAGGAGGAAGACAGCGGCCGCGGGGTTCACCAACCCCTCTACTGGGTGTCCGAGGTCTTCCTCAAGCGAACGGCAAAGGTTATGAGTGAATAGCTGTAAAAGTGTGCAAATGGACAGAGAGACACAGAATCTAGATATGCATGTAAATAAATGGTGTTTATATACATTGTGTATAGACACTGATGCATACAATGCACATACCCATATGACCGACTGTGCAAACGATACTGTATACCTGCTATCTCGCACGTGTTTCGTCAACACGCTCATATTGAATGAGAAGGAAACTGCATTATTGGGCATGGCAAAGGTTTTTGGCCCTGGAGACCAGGAAGAGGGCGGCCATGGGGTTCACCAACCCCTCGACTTTGTGTCCCAGGTGTTCCCCGAGCCAACAGCAAAGGTTTTGAGTTATTAGCTGTAAAACTGTGGAATTGCATAACCAGACAGAGGGACACACAGAATCTTCTCTTTATTTATAAGATATGTATGGAATGTGTAGTATGTATGTATTTATGGTTCTAGGACCAATTACCCCGGACAATTACCCCCATACAAATACCCCGGGAGAATAACCCCCGTAGAAAATATAACACAAATACCATAAGATTGAAATTAGTAGATAGGTTGCAGATAATCAAACAACAATTAGGCTGATATGACATAATGATACTTATCCCTTTTATATACCAAGCGTTACAACAAGTTCACTGCGATCAATTTCTGGCTGGTCACCCATCAAAACCTCCCAGAAAGAAACATGCAGACTCAAGTGAATGGATTCTGACCGTTGTGAGAAACTACAAGGAGCGCAATCTCATAGACTATCTCCGTGGAATAGCTCACAGCTTGTTTTATTGAGTGTGCTGAACTATATGACAATACTATTCGACAATACGCATGAATTTCATAATTTGAGATGTAATCTAATAATAAACTACTATGACACATGTGTCTAATAAATTAATTATTACAGTAATTAAATTTTTTGCATAAGTCGTTTATGGGGATGTTGTGTCTTACCATTATACCATTCAGAGGTTATTGTCCGGGGGTTATTTGCATGGGGATAATTGTCTGGGGTAATTGTCCTGTTACCGTATTTATCTATATAAATACATGTGCAGGCAGCTTTCCACACACTTATCACCATTAGTTCTGTTCTTAAATAATACCCATTCCCACAATTGTGATACAAAATAAATCCGCTATCATACACTCGTACGACGTACACTATATATTAATACTAACCATGGGTAGATTCATTTCTATAAATTTGGCCTTTCTGGTGTCCACTTCCTGCTCCATTTTCAAAGTATCCAATCGCTTAACATGTTCATTTTTTATACCATCCAATTTCTTCAGAGCAGTTTTTTCCTAAGCACAAGGGATGAAAATCAAACAAAATACTGATGAACAAAAGAAGACATAAAGTGAAGAACTCATTTTGCTACTTTTCTACATCTAGTATACAATCAAGATGACTTGGAAATACTTAGCCAATTCAGCACTGTTTAGCAAGTAAACCCATTATAACAATGGGTTTACTTGCTAAACAGTGCTAAACAGTCACTTATTGTCATATATTTGCAGGCTTGGTAATAAATATATAAAATTCTCACATATGACAAGAATGCAGCCTTTCAATTAATATTGATGCCTGCACAATAAATTTAAGTGCAACCATAAATGAACTAATATTATTAAAACCACAAACCCTTGAAAAAACCTTTAATAATCTGTTACAAAAGAGAACAAATCCTTTTAAGCATCTTAGAGGAACTTGAATAATGAATATCATGGAATCCAGTCCCAGAAGACATAAAACGTGTACTAGAGTGATGTCCTATCATGTATAATATCAGCTGCTTTACAAAAATACATGAAAAAGCACAAGGATCGGATTGCTTCAGAGAAACAGGCAATAGCTTTTCACCTAAAATGCACAATGTACCAGGGAAATGAATGCCTGGATCCAAATTGCCAATCTAAAAAGTGACAGAGCACAGAAAGCCCTTCATAAACTTAGTGAATTAAATAAAAAGAGAAAGAATAACTTAAATAACAAATAAATTCATAAACTAAACGTCTAGCTATCGCAACCTGTTGAATAAGCTTTCTGTCCTGCTTCTGACTTTCAATTTTCGAGAAAAATTCATCAACAGCCTTTGACAGAAATAAACACAAAGACTGTTAAAATTAAATACATAAAGTACAATGACATGCAAATAAGAGACTTTGTTTAAATTTTAAATAAGAGCAGCCCTGATTAGCTGTTCATCTCCATATTAGTCACCTCTAAACTAATGGCTTAGATGGCAACAGTGCTTAATGCATAGGATTTTCAAAAATGTTTGAACCAAGTCAGCTTCGACAAACTATTAAATTGAGTATGAATACTTGACTTAATCAAAAAGCCTCGTGTTAGAAAAACATAGACTCTAATCAACTTAAACAAATATGCAAACACACAAAGAGTAGAGATGCATCCCAATTAAGAAAGCAATATTAAAAGTAGCTCTATATTGCAATATGCTGCCAGTATTAAACGTAAAGTTTTTATTTACCCGGTCAAAGGAAGAAAACGGAACATTTGGCTGATGCTCATGTTGTTTAAAGAGGAATGGGTGGAATTCCGAATACCTAACATACACAAAAATATTAGTCTTTATTCCTAAAATTAATCAATATATCGCCATCAATAAACATCAACAAATGAAAGCCATCTGAGGTTCCTGATATTATATAAATATTTACAAATTTCTCAACTGCTAAAAACTTTAAACAAATGAACTGCTCTGGTAAAATATTTAAACAAGAGCAAGCACCTGATGAATGGAAATAAATGTGATCTTTACAAATAACTTACAATCTGTAATCAGTAACTTGCCAAAAGCGACAGTTTGGTAAAGTTATGATACACTAAACGATAAATTAATAACACAAAAGAAGATACACATTTACGTCATTAGGACTTCATTTTCTCCAACAGCAGCAACAACTGCTTTCTTTTCTTTCTGCTGAATAATGTACCCCTGTCAAAGACACAACCATCTAAGTGGTTTATTATAAGACCACAAAAGTTCTCCTTCAAATTTGTTTTGGCCATTGATTTATACTGAAGATTCAACTTCAGTAATTCTCTCAGCCAAATATGGCTAACACTATACTGATGATGAAAGTTAAACTACTCTAAAACTGTATATTTAAGTTCCCTAAAATAAACTGAATACTGCATACATCTAAGTGTCAATAAATTAAAAAAATTCTAAACAAACAGAACAAATTAAGAGCCATGAAAAAAGGGAAAATTAAAAATATTTCAGATAAGAATCTCTTTATTACCTGAGAAATTTCAACAGTTATGTTCGTCATAATTGCTTCAGCCTGGTGCAAAGCTTTGAAAAGACGACTTGCATCTGTTTGTAAAAATATAAATACTCACTAAACAAATTTCTTGATAAATGATATTCATAACCATCTCAGGCCGATTCAAAGCATCCAAAAGACTTCCTACGATTTTGACCAGTACCAAAATGGACCCAAATACCTGGCTATTGATATGGTGCCAGTCTGCCTGTGTTGCTGAGAAAGTTTGCAGATATACACTGTACATTATTTACCAATTTATTTATATAGCAACACTCACAGTAGTGGCCATTCAGTAGTACTCCCAGTATGGAAACCTCAAGAGTAGAAAAAGGTTTCAAGGGGGCAGAATGATGTAGAAAGAATGTTAAAACATTACATCACATGAATATAGTCTAGTCTCTTAATCATTTTTTTGTATTGCCGTGACATATAACCAATCGAAATTACCAACACAAAAATACTAGACAGAAATCATACCTCCCATCTCCTCTAATGCCAAAAACATGGCTATCTAACAGATCTAAAAAGGTTCAACTCAAAGTGCATCATACCTTGTGCAATCTTGAAGTCATGGCCAAGTCGAGCATTAATGTTTAAATCAACCAAGAGAAGACTGTGTTCAATAAGCGAACCACCATACGCTGAATTTAAACAAGGAAAACAATTATTTAACAGTAAAAAGCAATAGATGGCGGAGGATGCACATTCAGGAAAAGTGCCTGAGATGCTAAATTTTTAATGTCATATGCATCGATCATATTAGCAATAGAAGTCTAAGCAAAGGGGTAAAATATAACAACAAAACACAAAAATATACATGAGAAGCTGTGCAACCACTTGCAATGTTTAAAGGTGTCAAAGAGATGAGAAAATAACAGTTCAAGTGAAAATTGTTTACCTAATTGTGGATTTAGTATTTTCTTTAAGTTGTCTCCTTCATGTGCAGCCGTCAAAACTGACGTCAAACTATACAGAAAATTCAAAACCTTGTTACAATAAATATTGTATTCAGTGCAACAAATATGGAAATGTGCTAGTTTCAGCACAAAATAAGTAAGTCATTCTTGCCACGAAACTAGCCATAATTAAACATACTGAAGCATATCTTGTAATTGATATTTTGTTCTTCTTCTGGCTTAAAATGCATCATCTGTCATTGGTGAATCGTTGTTGCTAACCTATCTGCTATACAAATTAGAACTGTACTGATATCACTTTCTGGCCAATTATGCTGTCACTGTGTACAGCTGATTATTAAAATAGTCAATACCAATAATGAGACCATTTATTTCATTATTTGCTTAGACAAATGTTTGGTTCAGAAACATAAACCAACTAATAATTTCAGCATATCAAGGGCTGAAATCAGTGGGTGGACAATGGGCTGCCAATACATGATATTGTTAGATCAAATGCCATCGGGCACGTGACAAGATGCCATAACTAAGAAAACAGTTTTATCAATTTTTCACCAATTATTTTTGCTGATACCAATTGTACTAATCATCGGCATGGCCATTTAATCAACATGGCTCCAGTACAAACCTCTATTAACAATCCCACAGAGTGTGAAAATGCACCATATGAATTTCTGCAAAACAGATTATATTCTGTAAGAAGATTTATATAGTGTTCATTCAAGGCAACTACTCAGGTGCACTCAAGACACAAGTATGACTGAAAAGGCCAGTATTGAGGTGAGCATAAAAAAGAGTCAGAGTTGACCCTTGGAAAAAGCAGTGCCAACGAGAGCCCTCTCAAAACCACCTTCTTACCATTCCATGGTCATAGGTCCTTCGTGTTGTTTGGCCAGTTCTATAGGATAACGTTCTCTTACAGCAAACCGTACGTCTTGACTGTCATCAGTTCGTGGTCTCTGAATGTTCAGTATCATATACTCATGGTCTGTCAGAATAATATTGCCCTGAATAAAAAAAGCAGCATTGACAAGTAAGATATCTGACACACATTGAGCAATAAGCCCAAGAATCATCAGATTAAACTAAACACAAATTCAGTAAATCCTGACAGCCAGACTACTGCATTGAAGTAAACAGTAACTAATAAAAATGTTACTATCTGCAGCCCAATAGGGTTCTTCCGTGTGCAACAGAAAACTCAAACAGCATTACATATATTATATGCACAACATATTTTCCATTCACAGTTCAGTGGCATCAAGCCACATTGCATCTATAATCTTTAAAATGTGCATTGTCCACATTAGCCTTCCATTCCAAAATCTTGTAAAGTTCAATTTTCAAATTCTAGGCATGAGATAAAATAAGGACAGCAAACCCTGTCATAAAGTTCCAGAATGACGTGATAAGCAGCTTCAGATGACCCAAACTGCATGTCCACAATACGATCAACCCCAAGCTGGTCAATCTTCTCCAGCCGTCGACCTTTCAAATGCTTCCTCATCTGAAAATACAAAGATTTAGTATAAATGGATTACATACAATTGAAACAGATTTTAGCTAGTATTTGTTATGTAAAGTATTAAAATGCAACTTAAGCCATTCAAACACATTCCTAGCGGTACATAGTTCTGTTGGAAAAACAACTGGACCCACTGTTCTACATTTTGCAAACACATAAAAATTCAAACTTTATAACACAAGAAACTTAAAGTGTGCCATTTTCATAACATGTAACAAACAGCCAGTAACAGGTATAGCAAGCCCACTTAAGCGCACCCAGACACGTGCATATTGAACCGACAACCATCATACATTCATTTAGATTCTTTTAAAACCTGAATTGCATTGTACATAGCATTCAATCACGGTACTCAGTTGCGCACCTTCATGGCAAATCCTGAGGGCATGATATTCTTTGGCCATTCGAATTCTGTAGTATGGAGACGTATTCCAGATTCCAACAGCAGAACAGCTTTTTCATCTGTCCTGAAAGCACAAATTATCAGTCATTTTATAACAAATACATAACATTGTAGAACTGAACGCAACTTCGTTGGGCTTCACATGAGTCTCTGTAGCGCTTACTGATGAAATTTCTATTCCTAATTACATTTGGCATCATATAGACAACATATCTGATTCTCATTTTTCAGGATGTGCCATTTACACTCTAATTATAATTACAGGTTACACAGCCCGGTAACCATATTACTTTACAGTGGGCAAGTTTAATAATAAAGTGACATCAGAATTCTTACCCTATAATTAATTGTGAGAAGAAACAAAAACCCTACTTGCTGAATTTCAACTGGTTGGCAGGTCCAAAACATTGTTCACCTGTCAGTTTTGGCTACAGTGCCAATATATGACACATCTCCGAACAGTGGATGGAGAAAATATGTAATATCAAAATACCTCTCAATAGTCTAGGAGCTGGCTCATGTCTCGTGTGCACTTTTATGTACCCTCAGTTAGACTTTTGATCCAAGTTACCGACATGTAAGAGTGTAAAAAAAGTTTGGTCACATGTTCCAAATATGATGTGTTTGGCCGCCATCTTGGAAAATGGCCGCAAAATGCAAAAATTTCTTCTTTTTGTTATATCTCAAAAACTACTTGACCGATTTTAGTTATCTTGGGCTAGTTTTGTTCGTATTACATGTCGGTAACTTGGATCAAAAATGAGTCGTTTAAGACAAATTGTATTTTTGTTTAAATTTTAATAATATTGCTAACAATAACAGAGCTAACATTGAAACAGAGGCACAGACTACCTGCAGTACTTATCAGTAATCAGTTTTCAAGGACACAAAGTTTATTATAACTGTTATTGTGCAGTATACAGTTCAAATAGACATAAATTTAAAGTCAGCATTCTATAAAGTACTGTTCGACATTTAGTATGGGTTGCTACATGAATCGTTCACACTACACTTACAAATCTGACAACACTTGATCTTTAGTACTCGGCATGCACACGTTTTATCTGTAGAGCATTTCTGGCAAACGCATGGTTTTGGTAAGTCTTCAGGTTCAGGCTCACTGTCCAGCATTTGAGGAATAATGTGTACATCTTTCTCAACGAATCCATATGACAATGGATCTAATTCTTGGACCGTTTGTAAGGCATTCATCCACTTGTAGCATTGCAAATAGCTTTGTGTTATATGCAGTCTAACTGTACTTGAAGTTAATGCCAGATCTTGAAAATTTCTAATTTTCTTGTGGTGATACTGATAAAAACGCAGATCATCAATTGTATTGAAATCTGAACCCAGTGTGCGAACTAAATACATCTCAGCATGTCTTCAGTTAGTGGTTGCTTGCCAAAATTGATAAGACAATCAACAACACAAGCCTGTACTACTGTGATAGCTGTTGGCTTTGTTCAGATTTTGCTAGTTGCATCACACCCTGTAAGGCAGTGGACAGCAGGTATTGAACATAATACTGAATCGGAGAGTGTGTTGTCACTTGTTAAGCAACGTAATGGTATATATCTTTCAGTTTTTGATGGTGGCCACTGGCTCGGGCAATTCAGCTGGGCACCTGTGACATTTGGCGTTCCGCAGGGCTCAGTCCTCGGCCCACTGCTGTACATACACAGCTGATTTAACAAAGATCATATGTGCTCTTGGAGCCCGGGTTCATCAATATGCCGACGACTCCCAACTGCATTTGACATGCCGTTAATCTGAGGCACTGGAGTGGGTCTCAAAAATCTTGACAATTGTGGAGCAAGTGCAGATCTGGATGTCCTCCAATCGGCTAAGATTGAACCAGGACAAACCTGAATTTATTTGGCTGGGCACGAGACAAGCGCGTTCGATGGTTGACAGCTAGGCGGTTAAAGCAGCATTTCCTCATCGGAAGGTTCAACGCGTCGTCCGGGCCTGGGAGTTCTTCTGGATGAAGACCTGTCCTTAGAGGAACATGTCAGCTCCCTGTGCAGGTCTTGCTACTATCAACTGTGCCAGATTAAAGTCATTAGGCGAAATCTCTTAATTGACACCGCTACGACTCTTGTTCACTCTTTCGTGCTGACTCGCCTGGACTACTGCAACGGTGTTCTTGCGGGTTTGCCAAAGTTCCGGATAAGACAGCTTCAATCCGACTCAACCGCGCTGCCCGAGTCGTTTCCAAGCTGCCAAAATACTCGCATATTTCAAGCTATATGCGTGACGCATTGCAGTGGCTCCCGGTTGAGGATAGGATCATCCTCATGGGATGGACATCAGTGGTCTCCAGAGTACATCAGAGAGCTCTGTCTTCTCGTCTCCAGCCAGCCAGGTCGTCGATCCTTGCGTGCTGACTTGATGGTAACACGCTTCCGTACATCGATGCGGACAGACCATGCTTTCTCATGCATTGGACCATCATTCTGGAACGCTCTTCCTTTACAACTTCGCAACATTGCACTGCTTGCAGCCAACTTTTCTAAATTACTGAAATCGCATTTGTTTAGATATGTTGGGTAGCTACGTTTAGTGCCTTCGAGAGGTTCTTATAAAGCATTATATAAATGGCCTAATACATACATACCTTGAGAAGGACGGACACCTTATTCCTCAAATGCTAGACAGTGAGCCTGAATCTGAAGACTTCCCAAACCATGGATTTGCCAGAAAAGCTTTAGAGATAAAACATATGCATGTCGAGTACTAAAGATCAAGTGTTGTCAGTTTTGTAAATGTAGTGTGAACGATTCATGTAGCAACCCATACTAAATGTCGAACAGTGCTTTATAAGCACTGCAGGTAGTCTGTGCCTCTGTTTCAATGTTAGCCATGTTATTGTTAGCAATATCATCAAAATTTAAACAAAAAATACAATGTCTTAAACGACTCATTTTTGATCCAAGTTACCGACATGTAAGAGTTACAAAAGTATACAAAAGTATAAAAAAACGTTTGTCTCGTCAATACGAACAAAACTAGCCCAAGATAACTAAAATCGGTCAAGTAGTTTTTGAGATATAGTATTTTGCGGCCATTTTCCAAGATGGCGGCCAAATGCATCATATTTGGAACATGTGACCAAACTTTTTTTACACTCTTACATGTCGGTAACTTGGATCAAAAGTCTAACTGTGGGTACATAAAAGTGCACACGGGACATGAGTCAGCTCCTGCACTAAAAGATATGCAAACACCCTTTTGTTTAACCATTCTGTCTAATGACTTGAAACCTAATGCAATGCATAAAATTAAAACAAACACATGTGCCTTGCATCCCTCAGTGAAATTCTCAAGATGCCAAACTGTCTGTCAAAAGCCTTGATAACACTCATTGGCTCAGCTCACGAGAACCTGATAATAAAAATAAGCAGTATACCAGATGATATAAATGGTTTTAGCTCTGCTAACAACTAGAATTATCTACATTTAAAAGTTTAAACATTAATAAAAATTAAACAGCAGAATTTGAGACAACTAGCTATCCAGCACCTGAATGAAACTGCTGCCTTTCATAGCTTTCATGCAAAACCTGTCAGGAGGAGCATCCATAGAATAATTCTAAACTTTGGAATCCTGAAGAATAATTTGTATCCTTGGTTAAACAAACTGATATATTTAATTTTAAAGAACAAATAGAAAGACATCATGAAACAACAAGTGTCAACTTACTTTGCCAATTTAATGAGATAGGTTTTTGTATCGATGTCATAAACATTTACGACTCTGAGACCTGTAAGTCTAAAAAATCAACACATAATACAAATCAGCTTTTACTTGAAACCTGTCAACCAATAACGTCCAAAAATTTAAGCTACAAACTGTAAATAGAAAAGATGTCTAAAAACTGTAATAAAAAAACTGAGGAGGAAATTCACATCCTTTCTCAAAATTTTACTGACATACATGAAAACAAACTTATGCCTTTTCCTGAAATTGCTCTTGTGATTAGACAGAATTTCTGACTCTTTGCAAGTGCCCGGAAGAATAGCTTGAATTTTCTATGAATCAGGCAGCGTAGATTCCTTAACTCGTTACTCATTTGCTCCGAATATGCTCACAGGTTGCAATCGAGTCCACGTTAACTCTAAGATAATTCACAGATCATATTCCTAATTTTTACCATCATGGTCAAAAACAAGTGACATATGCAATAAAGGTGAAAACCTTTTAGTTTTAATTTTCAGGAAAACCAATTGGCTATGTTCAAACATGACGCAACACATTTATGTACAATAAATGAACGGCACAGGAACACCTCAAATTTAAACGAAAGAGCGATATTCGGGGTGTACATATATACCTAGCATTCGTGAAGGTCTGGTCAGCCATTGTGAGAGTCGGTTAGGGTAAGTTTACTGGCATCTAGGGGCCGGTTAGGGTCAGGATTAGAGCTAGCGTCCTCATTAGAAAACATGGCACCTATCATTCAGCCGCCGCAGCATGCCAAAAGACACCGCACCATGCCCTGTACATATACATTTCCATCACTGCATTTTCGCATAAATATAAACGGTAAAAGATTAAAGTCAACAACGCAGGAAATGCGATTGCATGATGATGCGTCGTGGCACCGTTTGGTCCAACATTGTTACAAAAATTAGATGCATAACGTATTGGGCGTCTTGCATGGCTGCCGATGGCTATATTTACTGGCATCGAGAAGCCGGTTAGGGTCAGGTTTAGGGTTAGTATATATATATACCGTATTACTAGGGTTGCCACCTCTCTCGAATTGGGCGGGAGTCTCCCGAATTTCGATACGATCTGCCGTCTCCCAGAATTAATTTGGACAACTTTGAAATATCCCGGAATGCTGAAAAGTTCTATTCCCTAGCACAACTGCACAATGCATCACTCATCAACATCAAGTCAGAGTCTGAATGAAATTGTGTTTTTTAACTTTAATAAGACTATTGTATTCTGCGTGACATCCAAACAGCACCTGTAGAGGACAACGAATGCGTGGTCAATCAATGGAGCATTTTTTCACAAAAACTGGCAGAAAAAACTACCAAGTGTAATGAGGATGGCAAACTCTTGAAAGTTGTGTCCTTCATATTTTTTATACCTGTTTCGAATTCTTCATGTTAAAGAACTTTCAGTGTGATGAATTCTTTGTGGACTAAAGACAGAAATCGTCTTGGACTTGCCCTTTTGCGAGCTGAGCTGCAGGTGTGTGAAAATTTGAAGTACAAATACTAATGCTACGGATTCTCCTGACGGTTCAGCCTATATGTTGCCTTCCGCCTGCACAGCCGCTGGCGTATTAGTCTTAACTCTGAGGAAGCGCCCCAAGGTCCAGTGGGTTTCCAACTATTTTTGTTCGGCTATCTCCGGCGATATCTTGACGTCCATGTTAATAATATTAGAGCATTTCTGCCCCCTTGTCAATGCTCTCAACAGAGTTTTATGACTTCTTGATTAAGAAACCCAGATTGTTGGCTGCTGCAAGATCTGATACGAAATATACTTTTAAGCGCAAGTAGGCCTAGCCTTCATCGCTCTACTAAAGCACTAGTGACTAAAATAAATGAACAATCAATTAAATAATTAGTTGATAGCTGTTTCTTGTGCTTATGTAATATCTACAACAAAATGCTTTAAAACTATACTTAGACTCTGTTCTATTAGTGCAATTGCAAATGCTAAACCAAAGTTAAGAAACACAACTCATTAGTTGGGGGGTCAGGGTTCGCCAGTGCAAAACAATCATGCTTAAAGAGAAGAGGGACAGATGAAAAGAATCGTGGATAATTTATGGTTTTAGCGTCTCAAGAAATGTATACACGGTTTAGGTCACAAGTGAGACAGACTATCAAATAATACTTCGATCCAGCTTCTATTTAAACAATATTATTTTAATCGATCCATATTCCATTTAGGTATATTTCTTTTCATCAATCCAGCTTCTATACCTTTAGGTATAGGCACTATTTCTCTTCGTCAATCGAGTTTTTGCAAGTACGCGACTTTGCTTACATCCGTCGCATCGACATTCTCGCATCAAAACCAGCAACACTAAATACGCTTTAACCAAAAGAAATAAATATAAATGGAAGCTGGATAGATGAAAACTTGAAAGGATCATATATATATCTAAGTCGAAACTGGATTGATGAAATGAATTATACCGCTTTGTGACAGTTCTGCATTTTTCTTGAGTACATTGCTTGCATTAAATTATTGACTCGCCAAAACCATAAATTACCGAATCATAGTTAAGTAGAAGCGGAATTGATGAATAGAATCATGTTAAAGAAGAAAGTGGATGGATGAAAAATCATGCTTAAGCAAGGAGAGTAAATCCGGACCAGTTCGCCCACCAGACTCCCCATTTATCGATGGAGGCCGGCATTTTGAATCTCCCGGACTATCCTTAGGAGGTGGCAACCCTACGTATTACGCAATCAATAGAAGACACCGGGCAATGGTGTTTGTTTATGAAGGAATACGATGCGCCGATGGCGATGTTACATGACATTATGCAATCGTGATGAGTAAATCGGGCATGCTAAATGCTTAAATGCTAAATGCATCCTTATACCTTTGTCGTAATTCATGAACAATCGCTTTAATGTCAAATGTTGTAAACCGAGACTTCATTTTCAAAATAACAAATCTCCCTTTCTGAAAATTTTGCAAATTTACAAAACACTGTCACGACCAACGACCTATTAACGCAAATCACTTCCGGTACCTTGATGTGCAAAGCGATACTTGTAAAAGTAAGTAAGAGGTATTCGTCATTAAAAGCGCAAATTTAAATGAGCAATCTTAAAAGTTCTTCATCAATGCAACACGAATGGAAGTAATTGTACACTCGAATTTTTTTTATAGTTCTTTTCACGCTACGTCAATTCAGAGAGTTTGTCTAAAAATATCCAGCGGAGTACAAACACTTCTCAGAATACCAGATCACACTATAATTCTTACTTATTGCAGGTTCAATAACTGTCATTTACAAAGGAGAATAATGCATATTTGGTTATTCATTCATCTATAATGTATCACTTTGTTCAGAAATACAGAAAATTTCAGACAGTAGAATATTTGTCATTTGCTAAATAAATAGTCTAGTGGTTGGTCTACAATCATGAAGTCGGGGTTCAGATCCCTGCCAGGGCACAAATTTGACTGGAAATGTCTGTTGGAACCTGGAACATGCACTTCCTAGCCGACTCAGCTATAATGAGAAGTTCCTAGCATGGAAAACTTGCGTGGAGCAAGTCTTTCAGGTCTTTCTTCATCATCCATCATCCGGCCTGAGTCTACAATCGTGAGATTCGTGACCCATGACTTCCATTTTTTGTAGTGAGTATGAGAAAAATCGTATCCCGAGAATCCAATTTACGAATCTGAAGTTGACCCGTTGACCATGATTACCCCGGATATTTACAGGGGCGAAAACTCACTCATTTGGAAATTGGCAATACTAAAATAATTGGCTTCTGCTACTGATTGCAATGTGTCAACCAAGTGATCTCACAATAAACGATTGTTAGGCCTACACTCAGTCACTCACCTAACTCTTCAAGTGGGAAGCTCCGAGAATGAGTGATTAATGGGTGCCACCTTCATAAGCAGAGGCCATGGAAATTATGCTGTATTTCATACCTTCGTAGCAATCGCAAGGTTAGCTCAAGTAGCCTACTGCTTTTCCACCTATGTCCCGACAGTTTTAACCAATTAAGAATCTGCCTATTGAATTTTTACATTTGCCTTGTTATCACCAGCCAAATGTACTTGACCATCTTATAACCACACTTTAGTTGTTTATAGTCATTGATTAAACATGAAATCCTAATCAAAACTCTGGCATATTAAGTAATTGTGAAGGCGCTAGAGAAATGTCTGTATACATGCATATCAAATTTAAGATCTAAATAACTTAAAAGTTGACATGAATCTTGCGGCAAATTAAAGCCGAAATTTATTTGGCATCCAGCCAATGTGCTGTTGCAACGACCATGTTACAAGCCTTATAATGATGGAAAAGATTAATTTGCATGAAATTTTACGGTATATTACACAAAATAGTAAGCCTACTTTATACTTTATAGAGTATGCTTTAAAAGCATCTTGCATATCTAATTTCTATGGAGTAATTATGATAAGATGACTTTTGTTAAGATAATTTGTGCCCCCTTTTTTCAAATTTCTGGAAGGCGGCAAAATTCAAAAAGTGGGGGGGCAACAAAATTTTTTTACATTTTGGAAATTATGCCCCCCCATTTTTTAAAACCTTGTTACAGCTCTGATTATAAGTCATATTTGAGTACATACATATTTTCATGACCCCTCCTCCACCCGCAAAATCGTCGAAATTCAAAACCCCTCCACCTCGCTGCCTACATAATAAGTGGATGGCCCTTATGTTATAACTTATGCTACTCGATGACTTCATGATTATTTTTATAATCAATGTTCTTTATTTTTGCCTTTAGCAACTCTTTGTTGTGGCTAGAAACAAACAAAATTGATTGATTGATTAAACAAACAAAAATTGAATGATTGATTGATGTTATCAATCCATCCCATCCTTGGTCTTCCCAATGCTCCTTTTCCCAGTAGTGTGCCTTGCATAATCTGTTTCCAGGCAACAGCCACTCTTCCACATGACATGCCCAAAATATGCAAAGCTTTCTGCGTTTGATCATTCCCAGTAAACATCTTTCTACTCCTGACATTTCCATCACCCATTAGTTCGTCTTTTTCTTTGTCCAAGATTACGTAGATTGCATTTGTCCTCGTTTCTTCTTCCATCATAATTGTCAAGCTTTCACTGTGGCAATGCACGACTGATAATTCTATCCAATACAATTGGGAGAGTGATTATGGTGGATTCTCAACAATGTGTATGCAGAGCCGGAGAACACCCAAGTTTTTAAAACCAGTTACTATTTTTTGTAGTTTTGTTAGGTTTTTAAAACACATATGTGGCACGGTGGCTGATCGGTTAGAGCTATCGGCCTGTAACACTTGTCCGAGTTGTCAGTCACTGTGTAGGGACCTTGAGCAAGTCCTTCTCGCACAATTGCTCTGCGGTACAACTGCAATTGCGTCGTCGAGGCGTGTGCACTTCTGTGCGAAAGATGTTGGAAGAAGAAGGGTAATATCAAATTTAAATTTAAATATAGTAGCACACCAGGCACAAAATTATGAACTACCTCCAGCACCTAGAGAAGTTTGGGAAGGATATCATCCCATAAGCCTCCTTTGGTCTCACTGCTCCATTGTCTATAGCTGTGAAAACTGCAGAGACTATAGCATACAAGACTAAAAGCATGATTCTAATGGTCAAGAAAGAAATTAAACGAATTGAAAAAGTAATAAACCTAAAATTTTGACTCACGAGGACTTTTTAAGTTTGAAAATGACTGATACTTAGAAGAATTTATACATGAAATTGTTACAAAATTCGAGGTACATTGTATAATGAATAGCAAACTAAAGAGGAGTAACTACTGTTGGCAGTCGTAGTATAGTTTAACGAGAATGATAATAAAGATCGTTAGCATCGCCATTCTTATTTATCCAGAGATTTTTTGTTGGTGGGCACTGTCAGATGACGAACTATATGTAGGTACGTTGGAAGAGGCATCACTCGAATTCATCTCAGTTATGCAGCTACTAGATGTGGAGTGTGAAGACTTGTGCACTGTGCAGATATGTTATGCTTAACTATTAACTGATAAAACCTGTTTAAAGCTAGTAGTTAAAACACGGATTCTGCTTCAGCTGCTTATTATTTTAAACCAACAAAGTTAAATGCTAGACCACACAGAGTATCATCAGATACTGCTGTTCTTGTGGACATGTACGTGTATGTGTGTGTCACATAAAGAGTTAGTCATGGGGAAGATTCTTCCTGTCCAGCCCAGTCTTCACATGGAAACCTTGGGTTGGTAGTCGGATGCGTTCGGATTCAGATTCGACTTGGTCAGCACAACGCTTGATGCTGTCGGATTTTGAGATGTGAAAGCTGCCGAGAAATGCGGCAGGGAATCGGTGCAGATGCTGCCGAAGCCAGAGGTCGAGGGAACCAGTGCCATCACTTCAGCAACCTTCGTTTTCAGATCTGCAATTTCTGCGTCTTTCTGGATCAGTAGACCTATGATGAGCAGGACAAGAATGCAGACCATTGCCTTTGTTATAAAACAACATTGCCACTGCTATCAAATCAAATTCTATGTACAGCTGCCACACATGAATCCAAACAGCCTTGTAATGAGGGAGAGAAACAATTATATAGATTATATTTGATTCTAGCAGCTAGCTTTAGAATTCTGAAGGAATTACTGATCGTAGCCTTGAAGTAACTGACAACAGTTGTAGTGACTCATGGTAGCACTGGAGTCATCTCTGAACAACTGATTGTAATGTTGGTGCAACTCAATGTTGTCTTGGAGTGTTTGATCATGAACAGGCTTAAAAAGACAGATTCTAGTCTTGGAGAGACTGACTGTCGAGATGAAATGATGCCAGTTTTACTTATAATGACCAAGCTAGCATACAACAACAATGAAATCCAGCCTTCTCTTGAATGTAGGACTTCAGAATACTGAGATAGGAGGACATGGATGATAAGCATATACTTTAAGCATACGATGGTATACCATTCCAATCATAAATACCTAAACATCATAATTTACTAAATGACGGACAAATGTTATGACCATTGACCACTTAAACTCCTTTGAGGTGCAAATGTCATGTGAATGGGCAGTTTATTTAACCTACAGTGCCCTGTTGCATGAACCTAATTTACGATGATGAATAATCATGATGCTTTGTAATAGCAACAATTAAACAATTGCAGAGAATTTCAGAGAAATTTTAGAGAACATTATAAGTTAACTATTTCAATAGGAATACACTGATATCAGAGAAAAGTATGAAAAAATCTTATGAAGATGTTTACTGCGTTGTATTTCTATCTGTCGTTTGGCGTCGCCAAGTGCCGAGAATAGGTCCATCTTGAGGCGAGTTTCAGCACTGAGATTATTCTCCAAGTGAGCATTCTTTTCTCTCATGGCCATCAGTGCTGACATCAAGACTTCTGACTCATTCTGCGACTCTTTGTACTGACGAAGCATCTATCAAATTGACATAATTCTTTATCAACCACTGTGCACATGTCAAAACGCAAGGCCACAGAAGAAAACTTATTGTTACAACCATTAATGTGCATGAATCATCAGATGGTTCATAAGCTTTGAGCCATGATATACAGGTAATAAAGTTGTTCCTCCTTTTATAAGCTACTGAGCGAGGTGCGCTCATCGTATCTTTTGCAAGCAGTGGTCAGACCCTCGCTCTGGAACGGGCTCTCCCTTTGGCGTTGCGTTTGCTCCCAAGGTCCACTTCAATTCTTTATATTTTCACCTGAAAACAGTACTTTTCAATCTTGCTCAGGTTGGGAGAGCTATATAAATCTTTGCAATGAATGAATGAATGAATGAATGAATAAGAACAAATCTGTTGGTTTGGCAGTCAGACCTGTGTTTCTCGTTCCAGCTGATGGAGCTGCTCATCTCGTCGTTGCATTTCCCAGCAGATCTGTTTGAGTTCACCTTCGAGCTCCATCTGTCGACTTTTACATGCGTCTGTACATTCATTCCTGCAAGACAAAATTATGTCAGATGGTCCTTTGTTAAGCATTAGAGTAAACATTGCTGTGAGAAAGAAGTCAGACATTTAGGATATGTAGCTTGAAAAGGTAAAGCAAGTAGTCAAAAACATAATACACATCAATATATGGGTTTTCAAATTAGCAAAAAACTTCAAATTTAATAGCAAGTGTGACTTAAAATGAAATTGTTCATTTAAAATATTGTATTTTATACTTTACTAGCAATCACCATGAAGAAGTAAATACAAAAGAACTAAAAAGATTATTTTAATGAATTTATCCTATCAAGAGCAACAGTCACATTTTGAATCATATAATTTACATCAAGACCAATACTTTATCCCATAAAGGTCACTAGTACCGAAAGCCCACACCAACATCCTACAGTAAAAATTTACACAGTGGAACTCCTTAAAAAGTCTTACCAAATGTCAAACGGTTCATTTAAATGTTTAATCAAATTAAAATTCCACTTAAATGCTCTGACTATATTTGCTACACATATTTGAATATTAATGCTTTGTCAGTTATCACAAGTTCAAGGGAACAAGTTATGTCAATATCTTTTCCATCACCCTGACATCCATTAATTATTTTCTCTGAACAATTACTTGGTAATATTAAATTGCATTTACTTTATAGTTGCATCAAAACCATTCTACAATTTTATTGGCACGAAAATTAAAAGATAGTTGTGGTATTTGATGAGTTCATCTAACACCACAACTATCTTTTAATTTCGGTATCTGTCCAGAAATGATACATGGATTAATCTCAGCTTTCTTATTCCTTAATTAAGTGTTTGTAAATTTTAAATTAGGAATTAAAGAAGAATATTAAGTACTGGCAATTATAATTTGTAAACAATGTATTTAACCATGTATATTACTTTGAACAGTGACTTTCCATATGGATATATATATATATATATATAACAGTGACTTTCCATATGGATATATATATATATAATATATATATATATAATATATATATAATATATATATATATATATATAAAACAGTGACTTTCCATATGGATATATATATATATATATATATATATATATATATATATATATATATATACACGTCTTCAATGGGTTATGGACTGCTCATATCACAACACTGGTTTAAACAGTGCACACTTCCAATTCACACGAGACCAATATATCTAAAGCTCTAAACAGCGCTGAACTACAAAATTCCAAACCATAGTGCACATAATTTAAGCAGGCATACATACTAAAATCATATACAAATACTTAAAGAAATTTTATGATCAAACCCAAGTGATAATTAAATTAGAGCCACATAAGGAGGTTGGTCATCTATTCTGTGAAACAAAATTTGTTAGTAATCAGAAGTTGTTTGAATGAAAGGCTTTCATCAGCACGCAATGCCATTGATCAGAGATCTGTTAAATAACAAATTCAGTTTTCAAATGATGCCCTACTTTGCCACAGGAGGAGTTAATTGTTTAGCAGCCTCATCAGCCTTCTTCTTCTTTTCATTGGCAAGCTGTTGCTCGAAGCTAGCTCTCTGCTTCTTTTCTTCCTGTAGCTTGCGTTCTAGGCCCTGCGCAGTCTGCTTGTCTTGTTGTCGACTTGTAACCAAGTTGTGTAATCTAAATAAAACAATTATGTATGCACATGTTTGAAAACATTTTTAAAAGCCCCATAAAACACTTCTCAATATCCAAACATACTACAGTTCTAACAAAACAAATTTATCTGTAGGTGAAAGATGTTAGTAGCAGCTCTGGAGAATGTCTCAACTGTTTACACAACTAATTCCACCTTGTCTGTGTTCTTACACACATGTGCAGACATAATGCCAAGTAAATGCACAATTCTTATATGCTCCAGTTAAATTCCGCTGAGGACAGTTCTCAGGAAACTTTATCTTTCAGTTCATGATCAGTGAAAAGGGCCTATCAACTGGAAAAATATTATTTAATACCAGTTACAACATGAACTGCCACGATTTTATTGAATCCCAGAGATCCTGATACAAAGTCAATTGTATTCCATTTAGGTATTTATAAAGCACCTCTAGTAGGATGAACCTTTCAGAAGTGCTGCCAGTGCGCAAGGCCCCGCAAGCAGAACTAGGATTTGAGATACTAGTACACTATATTTAACATGCCCTACTTTCCAGACACTCAACCAACTACCTTAAAATGGTTGTGCCAACTTACTTGGTCTGCAGACTTTCGTTGTCCTGGCGTAGCTGGTAGACTTCGTTCTTATTCACTCGGTCAGTAGTTGTCAAACTGTTGATCTGACAGCGCAGTTCCTGTTCAGTGTTGCGACTGCTTTGTAGTTCAGCCTTAATTCGCTTGATTTCAGACTCCATTCTATTCACAAACAGCAAAAATAACCACAACTGCTAGCTAGAGCTGTACTGATTAATCGGCAGGCAGATTCATCGGGCCGATAATAGAGATATCGGCAGTATAGGATATCGGCAAGATGATCAGTGCCGATATTAAAAAAAAATTTCTATTTTATAATATTATCTTCAGTCTATAAAAGCAAAATGACGACAGCAAAATCATTGGGTCTGTGAAGGACGGCATTTCGTTCATTTCCCATATCGTGTCGTTGAGCCAATGGCTTCTTCAGATCAGTGGTGAGACCAACCAGTGTGCTAGCATAGACCGTGAGAACATGTCAACAAAGGTGTTGTGCAGAGTGAGTCATAGCGCCTGCTTAAAAGCCAAGGAATGGCTGGTCAATTCAAGCCAAGGAACGGCTGGCCAATTCAACAGAGAAACCGATGGATATACATCGTGGAGGCATACCTAATGAATACATGCTAGCTGAAAATCACATCTCCTCAAAACATTTGAGTTACCTGAGACTAGATGGGTGGCTGAGAATTGGCCAGCCGTTCCTTGGCTTTTAATTACCCTGGGCACAGTACGACGGCGGGCGGTATGTCTAATCTGTATTGCCTGCCTAGGATTAGTCCCCAACTACATGCATAAGTCTCCTATGAAGCAAGTGTTTTGCTTGTATCACAACAATGGGCAGTAGCAGTAGGTCTATCTTTTGGAAACGGACATCTTGGGAAACACAATGAAATAATCTGCTAAATAGTCGGCAAAATAATCGGGTGTCGGCAAATGAATAATCGGCAATAATCGGTATCGGCATAATCGGTAAAAAGTGGTATCGGTACAGCTCTACTGCTAACATTATTCACAATATATTTCAATAAATTAACTAGCAAAATTAGGTTTAAATTCTAGTAAGATTAACAGTTAATTGGTAGTCTCATCATGTGTGGAACCAAGTTTATTCAAATATCTGTTACTGCAAAGTCAGTGTGCAAGCCAACTACCATATAAGTCACTCTGACCTACAACTAAAAAAAATTAAAAAAGACTCAGAAACAACATACAAAAGAAAGACTCCTGCAAATGATGAGGTTTTTAATCGAGATCTAAAGTTTAACAAAAACAATGGAAAGAGGTAGAAGTAGCCCATACTTACTGTTCTATCTGAAAATTCATTATAACATTAAAACATCTGCCTTCATGAGACATAAACAGCAGAATGATTGGAAGGGAGTTGCTATCTCACCTTGAAATTGTCTCATCTTTGTTGTTTTGACAAAAGCTGTTGGTGTTTGACTTGACTTTCTTGGCCGTGGTTAAGTTTGACGTTAAATTAACGTTCTCTCTGACACCTTGACCAAGCTGCAGACCATTTCTGGAGGTTGATTTGTTGAGTTTCACATTTTGTTCGTTCGTAGAGTTGTCGTCCTTGAAGTCATTAATGCTTGACACGCTTCGTCGCCCTAAACTGTTCTCGATAAACTCGTAGCCGTCGTGACAAGTGTCGGTGGCGCCACCTATATCTGACTGTTTTTCTACTTCTTTGCTTCCGCTTATGAGACTCGTTATAACAGTAGAGATAACAGAATTTGAAGATAAGTCTGACTCTGATTTATTGTTAGTAGGCTTTTTGTTAAGTTCCGGAGAGGTGTTGGAAGTCTGCTGAGGAGTGGATGGCACGACTTCATCCTGAGATGACTTAGATGTAACTACAATAAACAAACAAATACCCTTTCAAATTGACGTACATAAAATGAAACCACCCAGCAGAGCAAAGTCAACAATGACACCATCACTGCAGAAAAAAAATATCAGGGAATATTAAAAATTACACACAATTAAGATCATAATGCTAACTAGTTTCAATGGAAGACGGATCACATCTGCAAGCTGTGTGTTACTGTTGCCAGTTAATCAAAGTTTTCTATTCTGCATAGCTTGCATATTGGGGCTTTTACACTTGCTGTTCTCTGCATACCTAGACATGCACATTGGGGCTTCTCAGCTCTAATCTTCCCATCAGTCTTCCTATTGACACTAATATTAATTTTGTGCCAACTCCATTAGAGAGCAATTTCTAAGGCATTGGTGGCAGGCAAGGTCTTATCCATTGCAGAGACCACCATGTACAAAGTGCTAATAACAGATTCTGCCCAGGTGCTATACTAACATTCTGACATTATAATCAGTTAAAATGACAGGTTAGAAAAAACACAATCATCAACAAAATTTAAGCAGCATATCATTTCATATATCTATAGTTGCTTGCACATATCAATGAGCATCTTAGTAAATTCACTAAGAATTTCATGTGCTGTACAGTCACACTGGAACAGTGAATCCTGTTGAACAGACATATGGTAGAGCTGTACAGATTAAGCGGTAACACTCATAGTCGCCCATTTCTAATAATCACTATAACTGCTACCGGTAAAAATAATCAGCGCCAATGTAAACAAAAGATTATTGGTTTTGGCAACTCATAAAGGCCTTTATACAAATAGCCGGATGCAACCACACATACAAATAGCCGGATGCAACCACACATACAAATACATACCTACATATATAAATAAGAGGGAGGTAAAGGAATGCAAGAGATTTACAGAGAGCTAGCCAATTGACACAACTCTTCTTTTGATGGGCCAATAGATTAAGAAAATGGCAATGAATGAAGAGGTGTAATAACTACGAACTACTGCCAAGTAGTCTTACGTTTTAAAAACTTAGCTCAGCTCCGGCACATTCCACAATTTTCATCTTAGACAATCGCTCAGCTGTGAAAAGATGCTCGTAATTACCGGTGTTGGTTTGTGCAAGTTCTTGTTGGTTCCGTAGTTTTCTCACATATCTCATAATCATCACTGGATGCTTATCACTTGAAGAAATGAATTTGTACCCAGTATACTTCCTTTGAACTGATCTCTACATGACTCCAATTCGGCCAGCAAGGCATTTTTCATCATCCCTTTGATTATCCAATTGCACCTCGCTTTTAACTTCAAAGTTCTGACTTAATTTCGTGTGGCTGTGTGTTTCAGTGCAAATTGACTGGATTTTTACTCACTGCTCCCTCTCAACTAAGTGCCAAGTTCAGGCATGTTACAGTTTCCTACCTGAACACTTACCAACATCAATGGAGTTCATGTGTCAACACTGCTTTTGAGTTTTTCTGTTGAAAGCACTATATAAATTTTACCAATACAGATCAATAAAATCTTCAACTTAATTCATAACAAGTGTCTTAACTAATCAATTAATCAGCTCTGTGACAAAACAAAATCTGTAACAGATTCCAAGAAGAAAAAAATAATTTATAAAATAAATCTTTAAAAAAATTATTGACCATCCAATCAATTATACATTGAATTCAACACCAGATAAAATCAACGCATGCACACATAACTGAAAATAACTTGAACTGAAGCTCATATGAAGAGCAATAATTGGCAAATGATACCAAGATTCTCAAGCAACTTTCAACATCATGTTACCTTCGAAAACTCACCTTTATCCATATTCTGGATTTGATCAGCTGGTAGGGCCTGCTGTAGAAGTTGAAAGTAAAATTCGTTCTCTTTTTGAACTTCCTTTTGTTTCCGCTGAAAAGCCGTATAAATATCCAGTCAAGTTTCACAGCTATCAAGGGTAACAGGATATTAACCATTTAACAGACGTGGTGTGCAGTCCAAATGCAGTGACCAATATCAGTAACCCTTCATATTCTATAGCTATAGTTATCACAATTTTTACAAAACTGTGTTATTGCATGAAATATCTGTACATTTCTCCTGGTACTTTATAACAGATTTAATCTATCTAAACCCTTTGCATGCCACAACTGCAAAATATAACAGTATAAACCCTTAGTGTGTGCTGCAGGTGCAAATTTGAAAGATTATAGGTAACAGCACAGTATTCCTCCTATGTAAGTAAGTTAAACGTTCAATACAATGATAAATGAGTCTACAATTTTACCACTGACAATAGCTGTAAGAGAAATCAGATCCAAAAGTATGCAATCAATGTTTGTGAACAATTACATAAAACATTTGCATCCATAAAGGAGCAAAATGTAATTAAAAAAACTTCAAAATATATCTTGGAGTAACTAGAACTAGACCTAGCAATATCTGACATGTAATGAGTTTATCAGCATCAGTGGATTTAGTTTAAATTGGCAACTTGTCGTTTTACAGTATAAAACTGCATCTAAAGATACAAGCAAACAAGCATCGGCCTATTCTGACGAAAAAATAAGCATAATAGAATTCTACCGATAAACATACTGCATTAAAAGCTTATATAACACCTTATCACTCATATGCAATAAAGCCTTCATAGTAATCAGAAGTTAGTTTATAAATACTAATATATGCAGCTCAAAAGTACTACTGTGAGCAGATCATACCAAAGTATATGTTGTAGCATAAAACAAAAATCTGCATTAATTTCAAATATAATAAAAAAATCCACATCTTAATTTAAAGAAATATAACTTACTAGTCGTAATTTGTATGAGACGTAACTTTTAAATCCAAACCCAAGTGTTACCATAGGATACCCTATGCTGTAGAACAAAAAGAAATAAGCTACATATCCATAAAAAATACCAGATTTCATGCACATCAACCACCCTTAAATTCAAAATAAGACAATATCTGTTGTGCATCATACAGTGTACATAATAACAGATTATTATATATCTTCGTTTATTATACAAGCTGGCAAACCGCAGCAGTTTACAATCAAACTTTAAATAAAAAACAAAGAAGGACACTGTAAGGTAAGAGATGAATGCAAACAGAAATCAACAGAATCAAGTTGCTTGAACTCACAGTATTATGTGCATCTACCTGTAATCTGTATACATGTAAACCCTTGGTATCGCATAAATAGCAGCAGAATCAACAATAGACTAATTCAGATGCTACAGTGATCAAACATTAATGCTGCATTGATTTCTCAGTTGCTCTCAACACTCTTGTCGTTAAATTGTAAAACTGACCAAGACGAAGCAATCCCTGCACATGCCAGTCACACACGATTGTAGCCCTTTCCAGGCACTGCAAATCCCGCTTACATATCCAATTATCCACAGAATCTCAAGTGCCACAGCTTGTCCTAATAGCACTAGGTAATTTCCAAGTTTCAAGTCATCTTCATAACTGTAACTCACTGTTCACTTGTGCATATTACAAATTGGTCAGAACTATCAGGCCAGGACTTTAACAAAAGCAAACATTTCAACTGATCAAACTCATTGCTTCCTATTAAACAGGTTAAGTTCAACACTAACAACCAGTGCATACTACAATGAATGGGAAACCAATCTGGCCGGTCGTTAAAGGGCTAAAACATGTCTCAAGTTGCATATACGTCTATCATTATCTTTCAAACATATTGGAGTTGATCACAGTGTGGAGAGATGACAAGCAGTAGAATGCCACCAGACATCTAACAGATGATATGTCCCTCCTCCTATGCCTAGACGAAAATTACATCCCTGCAGACAGTGTAAGGCAAGTCTCTATATCCTGGACCAGACCATACATTGGGAAACCACCTCTCTACAAGGTCACTTAAGCCAAAATGAAATGCACAGACAATACCATCAAAACAGACCAAATACAGACACCAGCACTTGTTGTAACTACACACTATTGAGGCAACTTGAACCAGAGACTCCAAACATAATGCCATCGATCAACTTTTGGTGGAAATTTGTTGGTAGCGTGCCACACATCTGAACCAGCAACTGGTCACTCTTCTAGTCTTCAGCTCAAAGTTTTTGCATACTGTTCTAATGACTTTTAACACTACATAGATTAGAGTAGAGAACACCTCTGATTAGTTTTTTTTAGAGTGACACTATATAAATTTTTAATAGCAATTAAAATCCAACCTTTAGAGCTGTACACTCTCAAATTCAAAAGCCATTTTATCATCAGACACATGGACTCTTGCTATATCAAAAACCACGATAGCAGAATGGGCTTTATCGGTTTCTATACCAGTTTCCTGTGCACTTCACTAGCTAAATGATGTTCAGGCTTGGGACAATTTCATCATCAATTGTTTATACTTGCAATGCCATCCTATTGTTAATTGTTTTAATACCAGCAACTGGTAGAGATCAGCAGGTGCATAAAACGGGTTGTATCCAGTATCACATGGTATTTATCGGACATGTCATGTATGACCAGCATGACCTAACCTGTTTTATTAATGGTAATATTGTATAAGGCCATTCATCAAATGATGTCGGCAGAAGTTGGTTTCAAGAAGAATAATGACAATTGAATAAAAAGAATAGCTAACTGACCAGTGAACAGCAAATGGTCGACAGAGATCCACGTGAAACGGAAAACACTTCAAATCTCGGAGTCTAAGCGACGTTTCCACATAGACGAAGAGCAACCAAAGAGAGATCGTAGGCAGACATATTCCCCGATCTACAACACATTAAAGAAACACAGTACAATCAGAGGGCAGATATAAAGCAACATGCTACTGATGCCTCCTTACCTGGTATCATGCCACTAGGTACAGAGGTCATAAGATAAGATTCTAAAGATGTTATCATTCACTTGCATTTATTTGCCTTTTCACCTCTTAGAAATAAATATTACTTTTAAAACAGATGTCAACAACAAGTCTTACTTGAGCTGATTTATGATCCAACCTGAGCAAGTAAGTGGTGATTCGTTTTGGTGGAATTCTGAGCATTGAGAATTCAATTCTTCATAGGAGCAGATTCATGCCTAGTTTAGCGAATGTTCTAGCTTTAATACTAGATCAGGTCAGGACAAGGATGCAGTCCTGTCACACCCATTGGTACTAAACCACCTGTGCATAGCTATGAATTTTAAACATTCTCTAGCCAGTGCAGCCTACCTATTCTTCCAATGCTAGAAGTCACATATCAAAGGGGCTATGAACTAATTTCTGCATTGGCAAACAACTAAAATCAACAGCATTACATTCAGTATGACATATCTTTTCTTATAGATCAGCTCCACCCACATTGGATGCAATTCTTAAGCATGAAATTAGGCCAAGAAAACATGAGCAACATTAATATTTAAGGATTGGCTGACAAGCCCCCCAAAAACTGAGATGTCACTAAGGCCTTACATACATGTATGGATGTCTAGTAATTGCCTCTCTCTCAATTTCTCCTAACTCATAGCATCTGGTTTGGCACTCCCAAAAGTTCCAGAAACTTGATCTCTCGCTTCATACTGAAAACCTTCCTCAGTCTACATTCTCTACTAGTGTATGTGACCTAGGCAGTGTCTCAATGGACAGCTCTTTTGCTTTCTCTGAACATATCACTAACCTCCCAGGCTCCTCCTACTTTCAACTCTGGCATCTCAGGGTCAATTGCAGATCTGTTTCTTCATCCACCGTACACGTCCATAGTTCAAGCATTTCTCTGTTCCAGAATTGACCATTGCAATTCTCTTCTAATAGGTTGGCCTATCCCCTATCTACTAGTCTGCAATTCTCAATGCTGATGCCAGATTGATTGCTCACCTTCCTAAATTCTCCTACATCTCCTTTATGGTCAATCAATTGCACTGGCTTCTTCCACCAGCAAGCACTCAGTTCAAAGTTCTTGTCATTATCATTAAGTCCAAACTCAGTATTGCCAAAATATTTAAGGGATCACATTCGCTGCAGTCTCTCATCAACTAATTTCTGCTCCTAGGACTGGCATGTTCTCCCTGTTAAACAAGTTAGGACAAGCAACCATTGGGCTTTCCCATGGAATGCCCTTCCCTCATCACTACATGTAACCTTTCTGTCTGGGTCTCTTTCATCATTCTTCTCCCTTCTCAAAACCTTTTTCTACCTCTTGGGGTTCTCGCATTGGGAGCGCAACTGAATGGCCACTACTGTGATCGGCAACATATAAATCAATAAATACAATACAAAAAACAATAATGCATGCACTGCATTTCATTGTATTCCATCAACTGGCATTCATTCCACATGACCAACCAATCCGAGTCGCAACTTAGCATTGCTGTCCAGCAGAGTTGTCTCAATATCTTTACGTGATAATAATAGTATATCTTAAAAGCCATGAACTGAACAAAGGATTTTAAAATGACCAACAAGTGCTAAATGATAACAGTGTCAGTTTTGGTCAATTTCTTTACAAGATCTAATCAATTGCGAATAGATGATAAAGATATAACATAACTGTGCCAGGAGTACAATTTTAAAACAGCTTTACCCAAACTGATGCTCAGCTGGCTTGAGAGAGTGCCTAAGCATTCTTGCCCTCTAGAATAAGCAGTGCCTAGACAAACAGGTTCAGGATGCTGGAGGAAAGTCCAGCAGGGGAGGGTCTTCACCCCAAAATTTCCCCTTCCTCTGCCACAAATCACACCCCGGTTGCCAACACCCTCTTTTCAGATAGCAATATTGCAGCTAGATGTAATTCCTCAAAGGGTGCAATTTACTAAGTCTTGTAAGAAGACAAGGAGAGTGTCTTTGTAATCCTTTAATCAGTTTCTGTCTGCCTCTGTCTCTATTGTTGTGTGCAAACATAGCAGTCACATCTATATAGGAAACTTGATAAACGAATGAACATAATACATGTATATCTTTACCAAGCTTTACAGGAATCTCTAAATAGAAGTCTGATTGAGGCTGCAGCTCCTACTTAATATGCAGCAAGACCTGTGATGACAGATGAAGTATTCCATCATCAACACATAGGCTAACATTTACAAAGTTCAACATCTGGTCCATCTCTCACCTCAAACATGGCACACTCAAAGTTCTCCACAGAGGCAAAGATAAGCCTCATATCTTTCTCAACCTGGAAAACACTCTTCATGCATGACTAGCCATCTGCTCATGACCACTTGCAGTAGCTAATTATAGTGAAAACCAAGTTTGAATGTATTTGGGTCATCATCACATATCAGGTTTATTTATTTATTAAATTTATAACACAAGATCACATCGAAACGTGAATCTGAAGCGCGGAGAGTTCGTGCTTCTTAGAGTTTTGACCAGTCCTGAAGAAGGCTGGGACACCAGAACTTATAATTATGAAGTCCAGTGAATTTATTTTAACTCAACCATCAAACTCACAAATAACAATAACTGGTCATATAAGTTGCACGACAGTCTTTCTACACCATTGACAGTCAAACTTCAGGATCTGCTGTTGTTTCATAAATGATGTCATGTAGTCCTGTGTCCAACAGGAGAATTGAAAGGAACAAATGCAAAGCTTTATTAATAGTTTATAGTGTACTTGGCACTGTTTTATTTGATAGGCAGATTAAATTGAATATTAATTAACAGCTATTGGCAGAGGTGTCACTAGGGTTGGTGTCACCCGGTGCGGTCACTCATGGTGTCACCCCGCATGGAACTCCTCCTCATGGTTACCAGTGACTTAGTTGGTCCAACATTTTTGTGGCCTACTGATGTTACTCATAAATTGTTATCTAACAAAAAAGATGACAGTTTTCTTTTTGTCTAAAAAGTGGAATGATACACAATCATATGCAGTAAGATAAGGTTAAAAAAATATGTTTGTTACCCATAATTTTTAATTTAAAATTAATAATTGTTTTCTGAAAGTCGGCACAAATGCTTTTAAGACAGTCATTATGTCATTTTGGTGTCACCCTTCGGAAGGCGGTCCGCACCCCCCTCACGACGCCACTGGCTATTGGAATTTAACTAAAACGATCAACTAATACAAGACTATGCATCTTTTGTCTATGTTTTTCGATGATCATGTGCCCTTCCAGTAATTTGCTGCATCAAAGTTGGAATTTGTCAACAATGAAATTAAAGTCAAAATCATTTCACCGACTTTCTTTATAAGATGTGCACATATTTGCTAGCAGTAAGTAAGTGTAACTTTCATAGCCATGACTGTTTAAACATTTGCAATTTGTAGAATCAATTTCTAATAAATGAAATCTTCAGATGATAATTTGCTGACTTTCAGTTCGATCTGTTTGTAGAGAAACACTGAGATAACACTGCAAAACCCTCAAGGTATATCTAGTCCAGAAACCTTAGATTTTCAACCTTTTCTATCATCACATATGCCAAACATAATCTCATACCTATCACATGCATCTAACTCATACAATATTTCTAAGAGCTTTCTTTACTAAGTCCAGAGCATAAGCTTAAAACACACAAGCTCACAGTTAAAAACATAGCACAGTCTTAATCACTAGTTCTCTATCAGCAGCCACATTTCATCTGCATTTTCAATAATTACAGCAAAGCAAAACACACCTGTGAAACATAAGCTGAGCTCACCTGTGTGCCAGACGTACTGCACCCACACATATGTACTTGCAGCAAAGTAAAGCCATTGAACGGGAACATAAAGGTAGCAGACGATGTCCGATGCAATCGAGATACAAACGAACAACACAGAAAATGCCTAAAAGAAAAAGAAACATGCATTTTCTACATATGCCACTCAATATTCAATACAATGCTGATAGCAAGATGTCTACAGAAACATAACATTCTATGCTGAACCAAATCCAAATGCTAAACTGTTCCTGTAAAGCTGGAAGAAAGACAGAATAATGAATGACCCTGAGACACCTTAAATGAAAATAAGAGGAGCTTTTGGGATTAAAGATGCGCTTGAAAAGAGTAAGTGACTTATTGAAGGTAACAGTCAGATTCTGATGACTTAATGAGAAAGAGAAAAGTGTTAAAATATCACAGAGATGAACAAAATCAATTAAGCTTCTTTAGTTGCTGATGAGTACGAATAAATATGTCTCAACATCACTGTAATATAGGTCATGCATGTCCAATGCTGTGGTTCCCACCAGGCCACAGCACTGTCAGCATATGAAACCCGAGTTAACGTTTTAATATTTTCTGTGACTTGAACATACTAGGCGAAGGTCAAATGATCTCTTTACAAACATAATCGAGTCAGACATTTCTAAAGCATGAAAAACATAAATAGAGCAAACTATATTCTTCAGCTGATCAATTGTCAGTGGCATTCACCAATTCATCTCCTGATAATTTGAAGTATGGGGTCAAACTACAGCCATTGGAAAACTTTCAGATAAGATGCCTTTGACAAAAATCCTCTTTCCAAAGTAGAAAATACTTCTGCAAATTTCTTACAGACCTTAATCTAAAAAGTTTTAAAATTCCAGCTGATATCTGAAATAATGCCAATTTAAAAGAGAAATGCATACAACACCATGTCTCTCTGCAAATAAACTGATAACCTGTTTTAAATTAATGAAGCTGTCTC
Organism: Bimastos eiseni; assembly: GCA_959347315.1. Lineage (NCBI taxonomy): Eukaryota > Metazoa > Annelida > Clitellata > Crassiclitellata > Lumbricidae > Bimastos > Bimastos eiseni. The sequence continues at coordinate 14,175,290 of OY365808.1, read as the reverse complement.
AAACAGAAAAAGGACTATGGTGGCGTTATTCAATTCCACGGACAGAGCTTCTCCAAGCAATCAGTGTCTAAAAATGCTGCTAGTGATGCAAGAACATTATTTTGAGACACCTGCGGTCTCCATTAAAAACCAATTAGCATTCCTTCAAGAGCTTTTTATAATAGCCGACTTTACTATATGCATTCTCAAACATTTAGGTGACATTACTTGAGAATTGGTTTATGGTTTATTATTATATACCAAGTGGACTTCACTCTAAAAGCCTCTGTCTTGGACCTGTGTCTCAGTCTTCATTTAAGTCTTGGAAACTTATGTCTCTGACATCGCCAGTATTTGAACCCACAATTGTGGTCTTGTCTTTCTTTTAAATTAGTAAGTGTTGGGAAAGACACTAATCGTTCTACTATTCTGCATAAATTGTAAAAACCTTCTATGGGGACCTGCGAATCACAAATATTCAGACGAATCAAATCTCAAATCGAAACTGCGGGTTCCAGTTCGATATTTGTGCACACCATACTGGATAGCAAAGGCAAACCAAAGTAATCAATCTATCAATTTAGACATAGAAACTTTCTGCAGCTTAAAACCAATAACCAAAAATCAAGTTTACTAACAGAATTCAAATAACATGAAATTTGTTTTTATTCAGAAAGCTATTGGCCTAATATTCTGCTCTGGTTCCATGTTCATTAAGTTTAGTAAGCATTTTTAGTGCGTAATTGACAATACCTCGTGGGTCTATATAATATCAGAATAACAAATTTGTTAAGTTGCGCTTTGAATTTGTTTCAAAAGGAAACAAACATAGCGTACCCTAATGAACAGTTTATAGTTTGCACATCAACTTAATCAAGTACAACTTACAACAACTGTTGTTCTGCTTGAAATTTTTTATCCAAAACTGCATGCAATTCTAGCATTGCCCACTAGATGTCAGCTCATTAGCCATTAGGATGATGCATTGTTACAGTTGCAACTAATGGCGAGTTTAATGTCGCCTTGTGCCGTGTAGCAAGTAGCAATTCAACAACCAATCCAAGTGTAGTAAACAGTTAAAAAATTAGTTTACAACAAAGCGTGTCAAGGGGTCATAATTCAAATTTTTTTTTAAAATCATGACACCAGTTTCGATTGAATACCGCCTACGAATGATTTTCAAATTGAATATCGATACTTTGTAGGTTCCTACAATCTTAAAAACAGATTTAAAACAAGGCATTAACACCACTCCAAAAAAATATTATTAAAAATCTTTGAGCCAAAACCAAGGCAAACAAGGTGGCCTAGGGGTTTACCTATATTAGAGATATATAACTAATTCGTTAAACAGCAATAATGAGTATGAATGGAAGTATGATTAAGGCACGTTAACTTAAATGGCAATATACGACCATGTACATATCACTGTTGCTGAGTATTTGTAGGCTGTAGAAGGTTAACAATAGCATTAGAACTTGGCATAGCCATGAAAAACTGGTCAACAAGATACTTATTGAACTGGTAAAGGCTGTCATTTAAATTCCAAAATGCTTTTGTACAGAAAGCTTACTTCGTACACTTGGTCTGACTTTTTGCTATTAAGTGCAATGTGCATATGGAATGCCATAGCTACATATATCTGACATTAGTAATTTGATATCACTTTCATACACAAACAACACCAAGCATGAAGAAATGGTTGCTTTATTTGGATGCTCCATTAAGGCAGATAAGACAAATTTAGGTTTTCATTTCTTTACTACTGCCATGGTTCATCCTCTAAGCAAAATGCAACAGACTACATAGATTCATGATTTTCATATGCCAAATATCTAGCATTGCAAACCATTTCAGAGCACTCTATGAACCAGTTAGACACAGTTGAGATTCTCCTCTTAAAAGTACAGCACGTTGCAAGTAGCAATTGTCCTCGAGAATTGAATCAATTATTTCAGTTACAATCTTGGCAAACAGTGATGATGATAGAATAAACCTCATCCATACTTTGGAAAGTTCTCTCCAGTAAAAATCCCTTAGAAACAGCAGCAAACTTAGTATCATAAACAACCATTAGTACAAATACCAGTTCAGCGAACAATCAAGACAAGAGATCAGTTCAGTGCAGCAGCAAATATTATAAATTATGAGATTCTCCATCATTGATTATGAATGTGTACAATGTTCATAATCAAAATTTGGGATCAATCACTGTGACCATGCTATATTCATATAGATATTGAATCTCATTATGGTGAAGGTCCGGTGTATTAATTTTTTTTACGATTAGACACCAGCACCGTGTATATATTATTACACTGCATATGTATACAAGACCACGTCCTTTTTGCATAATTGTTCATATTTCTATTTTCACTGTCTGCCTATAGAAGATCAAATGCTGGTCTTTTGTGTGGACTTCCACATGCAGCAAGAAATAGTTTATGCTCATAACCTATGTAAAGTTAGAGATACCAAACATATAACGATCAATATTTGGAAATCCATAATCAAACTGAGTGATTAATTCAAGCCTGAAGGATATATATATATATATATATATTTTTTTTTATTAGACCTGTACCGATTAATTGGGCCGATTATAGAGATATCAGCAAGATAATCGGAGCCGATATTAAAAATTATTTCTTATATTTAATAATATTATTTTAAGTCTGTAAAAGCAAAATGACGACAGCAACATCACTGGGTCTGTGAAGGACAGCATTTAGTTCCATTCCCATATCATGTCGTCAGCCAATTGCTTCTTCCGACCATTGTTGAGATCACCCATTGTGCTAGTATAGACCGAGAGAACGTGTCAACATAGGTCTTGTGCAGAATGAGTCATAGTGCCTGCTTAAGGGCCAAGGAATGGCTGGCCCATCCAACAAAGAAACCGATGAATGTACATGTGGAGGCATGCCTAATGAATACATGCTAGCTGCCAATCAGATCCACCCAACACATGTCAGTGGCCTGAGAGGCTGAGACTAGATGGGTGGCTGTGAATAGGACAGCCGTTCCTTGGCTTTTAATTACCCTGGGCACAGTACGACGGCGGGCGGTATGTCTAATCTGTATTGCCTGCCTAGGATTAGTCCCCAACTACATGCATACCTGTCCATGGAGCAAGTGTTTGCTTGTATCACAACAATAGGCAGTAGCAGTAGGTCTATCTCATGGAACCGGACTTCATGGGAAACACAATGAAATAATTGGCTAAATAATCGTATCGACATATGAATAATCGGCAATAATCGGTATCGGCTTAATCGGCAAAAAGTGGTATCCGTACAGCTCTAACATTTGTACATAGATATATTATATTATATATATATACATATATATATATGGGTCCAATTGGTAGACATTAGTGTAATGTTGAAATTTTTTTATAACCTAAGAGATAAATCATTATCTATTGGTGCTATTTGTCATCATGCCAATTATTCGTTAAAAATACGTTCTCTAAGATGTGCCCCAACATGTTCTAAACGTTGATAATTGCTCTAAAAATTGTTGAATTAATTCAGAACTCAAGAACTTTGTATATTTTAACAATTACCATTTAAACAAATTATTAAAACTTTATAAATTCATACAGACCATGATAATTTCTTTAAGTGTAACACAATAATGTAATAGGGTTAACATTAATTATCAAATCGTTATATTTGGTGCTATATTTCATGCCAAATATAAATATGCACACATACAGATAAAGATCGATACAAAGTGCAATACATATATTATACTTATCAAGGCTGTATGTTCGTAAGTACTAAACATTTTATCAGAAACACTACATTCTATTTTAGTTTAAAACTAGGACCCCATTGATTATCTCCCAATCTCTCTCCTCCTTCAGGTAAACAAAGTGTACCTAGCATACCCTACCAGAAAATGATACGAGCAGTGATGCATTGCTGAGAAAGCCTAATATCTCTGAACTCAATTTGGAACAAGACCAAAACAAAAACTGTGCTTGATAATATTGCTATCCTTTCAGATGATAAGCCAAACAGCAAACACACACAGATGTCCATTCCTTCATGCAAAATACTTCAATTCACATCATCGTAATCTCCAAACTTCTAAAGAGAAACTTGAAAGCCAGCACAGGGCACCAGCCTATTCACGAGTGTTGCATCGAATCAGTGGGGTTGTCCAAAGGATAGTCCGTGGGAGGTCATAATCTGGTTTCCAGAAGGTCAGAGAAGGCAGAGTAGCTGTTAAGGAGGGTATTGTTTGGTCGAGGATTCACAGGTGGAATATCACGGCCAGTAAGGAGTCAGGGTAAGAGTTCTTGAAAAGGTGAGAGTTAAGTTTAGAATGGAACGCCCAGGGACTGATGGATAGGGGAGCTTTGGACAGATGATGTTGGATGACTGGCAGTGATGGTAGGGGAACCGAAAAAGTACAAAATTCAGGAGGCAGATCGTTCCAGAGACGTAGTGCGGTGTTGGATATGGCTCAGTTGGAGGAGAACTTGAGATGAGCAGTGATCGGGGTTCGAGTAAGGGTGAGACAAGAGGACAATCGGGTAGAGCTGAATGGTGAAGAGCTTGCAAAAATATTTGTACTGGAAGTATTGTATGGAGTTGCAAGTTAGCGTTAGGACTTTGAAATGAATGCATCTGGGATTTTTAGCCAATGGAGTGATTTGAGGACAGGAGTAGTGTGACGATGCTTGGGTGTTGGCTTGTGACGGCTCCAGATGGCTAGTCAGTTTTAGATGAGTCGTAGACGTTTGAGTTGTGAGGCTTCAAGGTTGAGGAAAAGGAAGTTGCAGTAATTGAGTTTGGAGTGGACAGTGGAGGGAGCAATGGTAGAGGCAGTTTTGAAGACTAGCATGGGTCCGAAGCGGCGAAAGTCACGAATGTGCATGAAACATGAGCTCGAGAGGTTGGAGAAGTGGTTAGAGAAAGAGAGATGAGTATACGAGGTGAGGTCAAGATTGCAGACTGGGGCATCAGAGGTGAAGGGAAGGGATGAAGAGTTAAGGGATGAAGAGTCAGTGGGTAAGTGAATTGAAGGGTTAGGGATTTCGTGATTTGGTCCTTGAGGCCTATGAGGATGAATTCTGTATTGGAAGGGTCAAGGCAGAGGAGTTTAGATGACTAGGTATACCACATAAATGTGACCAACCAACCTCTCAAAGCAAGTAGAAAGTTTTGGGAAAATGAAAATAGCAGGTTTCCTAGCATACACACCAAATATAATTGAGAATAGTTTAAATATAGAATACGAAAGTGGTTATATACTCGTCAGTCACATAAAGCAATTATAACACAGATGACTTGTGTCAGTAAACCATCACTATTATGTGTCTATTTAACTGCAGATGGTTCAGAAGTATAAAAGATTGAATAACATGCAGTCTGATATTTCAGATCACCACACATATAAAAGATTGAGCTGAAAGACAAAAGCCACCCTTCTAAATGATCACTTAACCAGGATAAAGACTCAAACCAGACATTACTCAAATATTCCACCACATAGCAAACAAAATTTATATAATTTATAGTTCACAATAATTATTTTCATCTTAACCAACTCCATCTTCATTAGCATACTAACCTATCCAGCACAGAGCACCTGTACATGATTTTAGCAAACTGTCCCTTCTAGAGTAAATCTTCTTTTGCTTTCTGTTTCTTCCTTCACTCTTCCGTACCATCCCTCCCCTCTTATATAGATACATCACATTTAATTCAAAAGGCAGTGCCACCATTGCCCTTACAGCCACATATGTATAATGAAAATAATGTAATTGTTTACATTGCTTAATTACAGAAATATGAATACTCACAAGCCCTTGGTATCTGAATGAGTCGATAGTACTGCGTATCAGCAGCCAAAGTGGCCACAGATACTCAAAACGAAACTCCAGGATGAAGTCAGCCACCAAAACTAGCACCCAGATCAGCAGAAATTTTACGTACAGCAGAGCACTGAAAACAGATAATATAAACTTGCTCTTAAAAACTCAAAAGAATACAGCATCACATCATCATAAGTGAAAGCAAGGTTTTCCAGTAAGTAATTTTTTTCAATAAAATTAACAGAAAATTGACCAAAAAGGATAACTTTTTTAAACAGTATAATATTTGAAAACTTTGCTTTCTTGGCAGTTTTATCTGTATAATTGCAACATTGTCTCCATGATCTAGATGAGAGAATGGATGAAGCAGTTAGAATGCACCATTTAATTCGACTACATACGTAATAAATGATAACCAGTCTCAAACAGCATTACTGAAAACTGAGGAGATGCTGCATGCATGGAATCACCTCACTGTGTTGCTGACATTACACCACTCTAAAAGAATGCACTCGAAATGTATATGTAAGGAACATTGAAGATTTTTAAACATTAATTCTACTAGTTACATTCTGTATATGTGAAAACAAGTGAAACAAAGGTTAAACCTGCTTGAACAAATATTCTAAGGTGTAGTGGAGCTGCCTGGGAATAATAAAAACAAATTGTAAAATCACAAGCGATCACATATTTACTATTAAAATGTTTTACATACCTTACAAAATAAACAATCATTCACATGTTGCAATAACAACATCAATTAACAAAGTTATAAAAATAAAATACTTTGGAAAGAGCACCCTACTATCAACATTATATCATGTAGGGCTTCAAAGACTCATCTCAGTCAGAGGACTGTAACATCTGTAGTTAACATAATATGATGTGTAACATGTAACAACTAACATAACATTATTTTTACAATTAAACATCAGACATGATAAAAGACAGCTGTTAATAATGTCATAAGGGGCATATAAATAAATGAAGTTTACACCATAAATGTGATTTATTGTCTCAACAAGGGCCATGCCAAACATATGATTGGTGCCCTGTAAGGCTTAGTAATAACAAAAACAGCTGCATGTCTGATTTTTAAGTCTTGCACTCCACAACAGACAACAGCACAATGAATGGTGTGCCCTCAGTGTGTCTGCAAGTCATTCAACAAAGTATTTACTTACTTACTTTACAGTCAGTGATTCACCAACATGCTCCATAACAACAACACTTTTATCTCTTGCTCATCATTACAAATACATACTATACATCAACAACACTTTCCATTACTTTTTCGGGTGTTGTGAGAACGAAGTGCTAAGACATCCAATCAGTTCTGTATTGAAATTCAAGTGAATCAACAACAAATACGCAATTTATTCAGTGAGTCATGCACGACCATGACTGTGTGGTTTGTGAACGCTGTTGTCATGTTTGCACATCTCACAAAAGATCATCCAAGTTGAGGGCTTTTCCTCGATGGACACGACACAGACATGGGTATTAAATAAATGTGATGATGGCTCCATTTACCTAAGTTTCATTTCAATGCATCATGAACAATGTAGAAATTACTGACACAACCAATTTGCAGAAATTAATTGATACAAGTTTTAAGTTTCTCATTGAATATATATTAACATTTTCTAAATTCTCCTACATATATAAACTATAATAAGATTTTACACACAGCACAACATTCCATATCTTATTTTTACACTAATTTCCCCAATTTACTAGTTTTTGTTAATAGTTACCCATTGTTTTCTTTACGTTTGAATATCTGTGACTATCAGTTTGCTGATTATATATTCTCATCATCAATAACAGAAACTTTTGGCAGAAGGTACATTACACTCAAGATTAGCAGTAAGATGCTATAGTGACACCAGCCTCATAGACAAACTGATATTAAAACCCAATTACAGCCACATAAACAGGCTATAAACAATGGATGCTGTCCTCTATTCCCATGTACTGAAAGTCTACAATCATCACGGCTGCATTATGTACACAATACAAAACAACTTTAGTTTGAAAATGCACCCCTTAAAACTTCAGAAGTGCACACTGGAGTCAAATAACCATTGGGAGACAAAAGTAAACCAGAAGAGGCAATTTCTGAGTTTAGAGCAAAAACAGCCATGGCAAAAAAGTTTAGCAAATATGAGGAGGAAGAAAGTAAAAGATCTAAGTAACTGTGAATGAACACCAGTCAAAGATGTGTACAAGCAATGTTCGACATACTCTAAACAGATCCTGATTGAAGAGAGGAGCGACGTTTAATAAAATTGCAAGGTGCGAAGATAGAAGATAAGTATGCTGGAAGATGATATCTGCACGTTCACATTTAGTGACTGTTCTTACAATGTCCATATAACTTAAGGATACTTATCCAAGCAAATGGTTAAACGACTGCATAATGTGAAATGGTGTTGTGTTCTCCATTATTCCATAGCTACTAACTTAAGCTGTGTTGCTCAACATGCAGTATCAAGAACTGAAAAATTACACTATATCTAAATATATTTATTAAGTAAACACACAAACATGCCCTGTAACACATATCATTTCTTTTCCTTCTCATCATCATTTTCTCAAAACATATCGCACTGAGTCACCTTACATAGATTTAGACGTTTTAGTATGGTTAGTCTCTCTATGGTAGAGTCAAGCACTGGTCATCACACACTGCTGATAAATAACTAATTTACTTCAGCAATTTCTTCCGAAATTGTACACAATTATGTGAGTGAAGACCTTTGCGCCTCCACAACTGTTGACGCATGCACACCGTCAAAAACACAAATTCTTTTAATATACGTCTTGCGGGTCGGTTAGACATTGTGAGGATCGGTTAGGGTCAGGTAAAAATGCTGCGAGGTTCGTTAGAGTCGTGTTTAGATATACACAACTTGCGAAATGGCCAACTATTTGGCCACAGAAGCATCATGCTTAGAAAAAGGCTATTACACAGGTAACATTTTCACAACAGAAATTTAAAGATCCTGGTATTGTAGGATCATTCCCACAAAGCAGTTAATAAATAAATAAAGCCTAGAGAAATTTAGTGAGAAAGTTGTGACATGATGTTGTATTAATCATCTCTAACAAAATTGAGTTAAACACATGTGTCATACAAAGTATTACAACTTCAGTTTCATTTAATTTAATAAATGCACAAACATGGTGTGCCACAAAGCTTCGTGTAGTTCATTACAACTCATCCTAACTTAAACTTATGCCGACGAACACGTATATAGAAAGTAATAAAAACACATCTCTGCCCTGGCTGAGGAATCATTTTCATACAGCCTTTTAAAATAATATTTAAGCTTTCAGCCAATTGCTGAACAGTCAATATATTAGTGTGCTGTTCCGTAACCACCCTGTTGGCAATCGATTGATTGTAATAAAATATCCATCATCTGACCTGCTGTAGGTACCGTCGGAGATTTTATTCTTCTTCATCAAGCCGACGGGGGGGCGTCTCATCTTCCCGCAGTCGACATTTCTACGCTTCATATTCCACATATATCCGGTCATTCGGTAAACAAAAACTGCCGTTGGGTCAATGAGGGAGATTTCCAACAAAATAACTGAAAACAAAACTGCTAAGAATCGATTTCCCTCCAATAAACACCTTGAAATCAACGCAAAATCAACGCATCACCATTTATAGAAATCATGGCGCAGACTACAGCCGCAGACTAAATATTTTAATATAGAGTTCGTATTTAATGACGTAAATAAAACGCTATCTGAATTTTATTTCCTACAATAATAAATGCTTTGTTTATAACTTCATACTCAAAGGTAAGCACGATTCGATTGCAAAGCTTGGCATGAACAGATGATTACAGGTTGTTAGAGGAGTCTAGTTTAACTGGATGGCAGTCATTCAAGGCTCCATAAGCCCATACTGCTCATTTTAGCTACGCCATCTGGCGAGTGAAAGACTGCATCGACCTTTGGCAGGGTGGCTGGAATCGATCTCCGTTCCTTAATGATCTCGTTAGTATTACCACTGTGACATCATCCCACCCACACGGTCACACACCCGCAAGTTTCGACCCCTCAAGTATATGTCGCAACAAATAAACACGTTGGCTTCGTTTTTTACTTCATACACGTTGCTTAATTATTAATTATTAGTTGTTCCATACAAGAGTAAAATAAGAATATATGTATGTAAGCTTATACAGTGGCATATGATGCTTTAAGCGTGTATTAATTTTGTAGTTCGTAATGTAGGTCTACGTCTTCAACGTCGTCTTGTACCGCGAAATTACAAACGCTGCCCAATTACATGTATTATGTTTATAGTAGACCTACATTTGACAGTTTGAAAGATAAAATTATTGGCCTAGAGTGCATCGACGTAATAAGCTTCTTTTGTGACGATCAATAGACTATTGTGTCACTTTTTAAAGTGGAGGTAGGCCTAACAGTATGCATTAGCAGCTATAGCCATTTTCCACTTAAATTCAAATTGATAGACTATGAAAAAGCTTTCGACAGGGTTGATTTGAAGAAATTAATGATCATATTGAGAATAATGGGAGTATATAAACTGTAAGAAAAGACAATTATTCTTTACCCGCAGATATCGCACCTTCCAGTTTTTAAGTCTGATGTAAGATATGATGCCTAACTCTCCACTGTTTTCCTCGTAAAATGCACTTATTCCCCGACTTTTCCATCATAAAATTTGCATTTATTTTTTTTCCACCAGAGGACCGCTCAGAACCAGAGCCTTCTACTTATAAACGATATCGAAAAGAAGTACTCGGTATAAGATCATTGGTCCTCGGCAAGGAAGTAATATAGCTTGGATTTAGTGTCTTGTTCGACTTCCTGGTGTTAACGGTGTTATGATGGATTAAGAAGAGGGTTTGTTGGATGACAGTTTGATTCGTTAGCAGGCGTTTAATTTACTTAACGTCGATTAATTATGGCTCGTCCGATGAACCCAACGCAACATAAACTGGCCGAAAAACTTACTATTTTAAATGGCCGGGCGATCGGAATGCTCACTCGAATATATAACATAAAAAAGGTACCTTACACCATTTTGACCTTATCCTGTCTGTTGTTGCACATTCTCCCTGCTTTAATTTAGACAAATCTACGAAAATTCGTTCGCAGTTTGATTGAAAATTTTGCTTTAAGGGGCTGAAAATGCGCTCAATTATACGGGTGTATGGTAGACCTATGCGCATGCGCAACCTTTGGTATATGCACACTGTTAAAAGACCTAAAAAATTGTAATATGCATCGTGAGGGTCGTTTAGGGTCAGAGTTGGCACCGTTGAAGTTAGGTTAGACGTCGTGAGGGCCAGTTTATCTCAGGGTTAGGGTTAGTGTTGTTATTAGATATATGTGAAAAGCATTCGACCACAGAATATCTGAATATTCAGCTGCAAAAGCACCATGATTTTAATTTCATCAGTTTGCCAGTTTCCCATTTGAGGGTGTGTGGTATATTTAATGATGCTTTCATCCCCAACGATTGATGTAAGTCAACCAAGAGGCATGGGTTTCAAATCTGTATCAGTGGCTGTGCAATCTGTGTGATGGATTATAAGATTTCTGTTCCATTAGTATCCTTAGGCAAACTTCGCTATGTGGAGAGATCTAGTGTGAGGAAGAGGGCATGTCACTTGCCCTTAATCCCCTCATATAGATTAGACAAAAATGGTGAAGTCTTGTGCCTTACTATATATCACTCTTCTCCTTTAAGACTGAAGTCCCATGGTTAGAATTTGAGCAGCTTATCCAGCAAATTATCACCCGACCACCTAAGTATTGGTCCTGTGTTGACATCATGTGACCTTCACCAGCTCTATGCTGATGATGTGCAGGCATACACCGACTGCCTCTCCGGTTTTGCTGTGGCAGCTGTACTGCAGATGTGCATTGCTATGGATGCCCTTTCAGGTTGTCTGGTCTCTAACCACCTTTTTCTCAATGCTACTAAAGCTCAATTCTTCTGGCTTGTGGTTGAAGATGATTGGTGGGTGTTGACTTTTTCTTGATGGCTGAAATCTGTCTGCATCTTACCTTGATTCTGTCAGGCAGACTTAGGGATTATTCTAGAGGACGAACTTAGCTTTTCATCGCAGTGTTACTGTCAACTTTGCCAGCTGCACGTTTGTTATTCCTTATCTCATGATGCTATTGCTACCCTAGTCCATACCTTTGTCACATGCTGACTTGACCATTGCTGCTCTGTTCTGGTTGACTTGACCTGAGCGCTGATTGCCCATCTTGACAGGATCTGTCGCTTTGCAGCCTCATTGGGCACTTTTCTAAATTTGCTTCTATCTCAGACTACATGTATGATTATTTGCATTGGCTTCCCATCTCGCAGCACATCAGCTATAGAATAACTGTGCTGGTCTGGCTTGTGCATATTTAGTTATTTATTTCTTGGTAAAATGATTTTGGTTATAGTTGGAGACCATTTTGCTTACACTGCCTGAGTTAATTATCTCTGGTTAGGTTATCTGTTCAAAACTGCAGTTGACAACATCCTGATGAAATGAGGCTTGTCTGCTGTATTAGTTTTTACTGTCTCTATTATATTCAACAGTGAACAAACTTTGTACATTATACAGAGTTTAAAAATTATCTGTGTAAATGACATTCAGCACTTGTGAGACAATTAGACTCACATCTCTTTCATTGACTTGATATTGCAAATGGCATGCATTTCTCTACTTACTCATGTATGAAAGAAATAGGAAATGCTACTGTAATTTCTTTAAGTTATTTTGTTTATTAATGTAATAAGGTAAAGGTGACATGCAAGTTTAGATATCTCAATAGACGTGTGGGAGAAGCAGAGCTGTGTTGTTGAGGGATTTTTTGGCTGAAGCAAAAGTGTACCAATATAAATTCCAGATTTGTTATAATGATGAATATTTGATGTTCAATGTTGACCAAAATATATATCATACTGTATTTCTTGCTTCTTTCTCTGGCACAGGTTACTGTAAGTAACTTAAAATTATTTCTAATGCATATTTCTAGATGTTTCTGGGAGTTTTAAAACTTCATTTTGCTTCTGTTATTATATGTTGCTGTTGTATCTAAGTTGTTTTGCATCTGTTTGTTGCAGTTGTTTAATGTGAGACATTTGTTGTTAGGACTTTTCATTTGAAACTGTTTTACTTTAATTTTGTTTCATTGCTATATTGTTTTTATTTGACTTAATAAAGTGGAAACTGATGAAATAGAGAAGTATCTATGAGACTACTAAGATGAGTTGGTGATGTTCAGTGGTTATAAACTTTAAAGTTGTGGTGAAAGATATTTAAGAGAAACAGGTTGAAAGGATGTAAGACTGAATTATGAAGGCTGGATTGCCGCATTTCACCTGCTATCAAAGTCAATTGCAAAAAGGCATGTCACAATGCAAAATATGTTTGTGAAAGTTAGGAAAAAATTCTGAATTATGATGCTATTAGTCATGTTTGTGTATTTGTTTTATTATAATTTTATTTGTTTTATTTTGAACTACTTGCTGATCAGTGCATTTTATTTAATTTTATTTCTGGGCCAGCATTCATATTTTATTATAATTTCTGATTTTCACTATGGCTTCACGCAGTACTTGTACTTTTTATTTTATAAACTGAGTTTTTCATGAGGTTCTACAATCTTGAACAAATGTCACCTTTGAAAGTATTAGACTAAAATCTACAGCTTGGACATGTAACAATATTTGTTGTGCTTTGAGCTTTAAAATTTATCATTTTTAAAAACTCTTATGTCGGCTATATTAAAAATGAAACCTTATTGTTCAGTTTGATGTTCTGTGTAGGAATGCATATCAGTTATTGGTCATTATTATTTTAATTAATTTGCTTAATTTCAGTAGCAGTGGTTGTATATCATTATTGTGAATTACTCGAGAGACTAATTATTACCTGCTTCTCTATGACACTTTGCCTGATGTAAGTGACCAGATATATGGGTTCCAAATGTAATTAGCTTATATAAAATCAACTTGCTTTAACACGACCTTGTTAGAAGAAGGCTTCCAAAGGCATCATCATAATTAGTTTCTGGCATGCAAGTACTTGTGCAAAAATGTGTTCTAATGCTTCATATTGTTTTGAAGCATTTTTCTGTTTTCCAACAGAATGAGTTGCAATGTATGTTTAATTGGCACTCTTTGTAAGTTGGTGTTACTGTAATGCCTTACAAAGGATATGTAAAGGTTTTATCATATTCTGCAGCTTCTTTTAACTCTTTGACAACAAACTAAGTTTTTTTTATACATATTATAGTACCTACCTCATCCTTAAAGGGCTAAGTTGTTGTCCCACTTTAGGCAAGAGATTCTGTCATACAGCTTGGTGTCCATTGGTATGCTAGAATTCCAAAATTGCCAAAACAATTGTGATTTCAACCTTGTGAATCTTCTCATGTAAACAGTATATTTATATACATGTTCTAAAAATCTCAGCTGTGTAGTGGGGTTGTGTTGCAAGTATTTGAAATGGTGTTTGACAGGTGACTTGCACAGTTTTGCTGCCCATCTGCTTTCTTGTTTTAGATGCTTGGAAACCCAGATTCCAAACCATCTTTTTTCTCTGACAAAGCCCTGGAACCTGTCATTCGGAACATTGTCAGAAAGTTTCCGACTGTATCCAGCAGTGTGAGTAAAGTTATTTTGGCACCTTGTGAAAATTTACAAAGTGAGGTGTTAAATCTGATGTTCAAATTAAATTTCGGCATTTACCTGTGAAGCCATTTATGAGAAAACTGCTTCATGTTGCATTATAATAGTATTACGAATTTGCCACAGGCACTTGATCTGTGTATTGCCTATGATTTAAGATAATTTGAATATAAATTAATTTACCTGTGACTGTTCAGATAATAATCAGGCATTGTAATTTAATTGAACATTATTAGACTTATTTGATATGTCATTTGGTATTGTTTTTTTGACAGAGTCATGCTGCAGCAATTAATCCCATCAAAGGCGAAATCATCAAGTCATTGTCTCTCTATTACTACACATTTGTGGACATTATGGATCTTAAGGCAAGCATTTTTACATTTGTGTGTAGGCTCTACTTTCCTGTGGAAATAATTACTTTCTTCTAATGAATGAGAATGTGTACTTGAACTTTTCTTTGAAGTGTTGACTACACTTTGTATTTGATTTGAAGTTTAGTCATGCCATTCACATGTCAGGGATCAGTTGGGCCAATGAGAATGGGATTGCTTGATTCCAGTAAAAACTAGGTAGTTGAAAGTTGGTCTGGTTGCAATCATGTTTAAACTATATTGCACTAATTTTTTTGTGACTTCAGAAATAATTTGCCAATTTAGAACATGTCTGAAAGTAAGTAGGTTTGATTTGACTTCATCATTCAGTCAGTCTGTTTGTTCAAACTTAAGTTTAAGAAAGACTGATGCTTTTTGATGTTCTGTTCTGGAATTGTAACTTGGTAAGATAGGCAGCATTAGTCATTTGATGTTGATCTGATGTTGTTAATTATATGTTTTGTTTCTTTTTACAGGATCATGTGACTGACCTTCTAACTACAATGGATGCGTCTCAGGTTCATTTTGACATAGTGAGTAGATCTTCTGTCAGCTGCCATAGATATATCCAATATATATTATATATATA
The DNA here is from genome assembly GCA_959347315.1 of Bimastos eiseni. Taxonomy (NCBI): domain Eukaryota; kingdom Metazoa; phylum Annelida; class Clitellata; order Crassiclitellata; family Lumbricidae; genus Bimastos; species Bimastos eiseni. The sequence goes on along the minus strand of OY365808.1, from coordinate 14,159,826 downwards.
TATCCAAAAATCCTAAGGTCCCTGAGCAGATCTTGAAAGTGAAGTTAGTTCAAATGACCGATTGCCTTAGATTTAACAAGCTTGTAATGTTATATTGTCAATATCAAGGAAATAAAATAAGGACAGTGCATTAATATTAGAACGATGCAACCCTATTTTTTTTTAATATTGTGATGCTTTGCTTAAGTTTTTATGGTGATATTTATAAACTAGTCTATGTCATTTTAGTTTCATGGATCTGTTGCATTCAAAATTATCCATATTTCATAGTTTTTTTACTAGAATGTTTCAGTATTACAGAATCATGTTGTTTCGAATTAATTGGCTTTATGTTTTTCTTTTAGACATTGAACTTTGACATGACCCGGAACTATCTTGACCTAGTTGTCACCTATTTTTGCATCATGATTTTGCTGTCGCGAGTTGAGGATCGTAAGGCAGTTCTGGGTCTTTTCGATGTAGCTTATGAACTACAAAATGGAAAAGTGTTAGTTGAATCTTGTTTGTACTGTTATTTTGCGGTTTTCATTGCTCATTGTTCAAAATGACATTTTTGATTGATAGCTGAATTGCATGAGATTTGTTGATTGCGTGTAAGTAAATACCTAGTGTGTAACAAAAACTCAACTGATTGGATGGGTTAGGAAAGTGCATCGGAAATTTGGCTCAGCTGCTGTGAATAGCTAGCCTAAGTAATATAGTGAGAATACTATTTAGCATTATGACGGATGTTAGGATCGCCAAGAAGCAGGTGTATTTTGACGAAATGATATATTCTGTAACCAGAGATACTAATTTTTAAACCAATTTCACTGATTTCCACTTGGAAACAAATAAAGATGTCAACAAATAGCTCAAGAATAAAAATTGGAGTTCAGTTTCTTGAAGAATTATTTTATCTGTTAAGAAAGAGGAAACCTACAATTGTCTCTTTCTGAGGCAAGTTATACATTTTAACAATTTGCTAAAAAGAAAAGTGCTTAAAATTAATGTTTTTCTTTGTTTTTCAGGGAAGATTCCTTTCCACGTCTTGGTACAATGATTGTTGAGTATGATCCACCAATCAAAAAGTTGTCTGAAGAATTTATTCCTCATTCCAAAGTAATACAAATTGCTGTAAATAATTGATTAGTTAAAACTAGCAGGTTTTATTTACTGTGGTCATGGTCACAACCAGACTGGTATAATTCTCTGCCTCCACACTACTATCAATGATCATAATGTTGGTTTTAAGCAATGTATGAGTGATGCATTTCTGTTGTGATAAGTTTTGAATTCAATTCAAATTCATCTCAACACCTGCTTATCTGTCTGCTAAGGAGCACCACAAATCTAGACTTGATTTTCTTTTTCTGAGAGTGGTCCTATCGTGATTTGATATCGTGACATCGCCCAATACTTCATTTAGAGTTTTCTTGATCTGTTCTCTTCATATTTGTCGTATTGCATAATAAACATTTTAAAAGTCTTGCTTAGGAAGTTGGTTTCAGAATGTTGATTTCACAACCTGGATTTGAAGCAAAAGTCAAATTTCGAATTGTTTGAGTTATGACTTTCTTTAGTGCCTGGTTCATGCGTTGATGTCATTGAGTGAGATCTTCAAGAGGCGTACTCTCAAGGCAGAGGACTGGCGTGCCTCACAATTTCTTAGTCTTCTGGCAGATTCTGCCAAAATTATGACCGTTTCAGAAACTGATATGGTATGGATGATATTCAACCTTTATTGTTTTACTGTTAAACTGGGCGATAACAAAATAAATGTGTAGGTAGGCTCTGACAGACAACAATCAGTTATGTCTTTTCAAGGCTATTTATTGATGCTACTTTTCAGTATTACTGATCTTGATCAGATCGATAAGAATAAGTTCTTGTGCTTTCTAATGTTTAGTAATGTGGTTATCAAGTTTTAAAATAAATGTAACAGTAGTTCTACTCATGAGAATATGAGATACATTGTATAACTTAGTGACTTCTGTTGTGCCATTAACATGCTATACAAGTTAGTATGATCACATCAAAGTCAGGTTCTCAGACCAGTTCTCAAGCCTACATTTTGTGTCAGTGGGCAGTTTACAGTAGATAAGTATAGGATCAAGTGAGAACATGTTAGTCACTGTAGACCTACATATTATCTGTTAAGGTGAGCATTTTTACTGTTTGTCTGTTTGAATAGATACAATGCGAATACATGTCTTTGGATGCAATGGAGAGATGGATTGCTGGTTAGAAATTTCTTCTCTAGTCAGCTTGTAATGTGTTGTTGAAAATATGGATGTGATTTCTTGATCTGTTACCTATTTCTATGCTGCTTTTTGTCTGAGCATTAGTTATTGGTTGCTGACTCTTAAAGTAATTAAATAAGTATGTACCCTATTGAACCATCTGCAAACACACTGTGGGAACATCTGATATGAACGATCGTAGAATGTGCAATCACTAAATAATCATATGAGGCATTTACAAAACACCTGTCCTTGGAGTTGTGAGAGTCAAGAGAAAGTAGGCAATAGGAATTACCATTTGAGTGAGAAAACCACATAGAGGTAATGCTGATCAGTACACAGTATTTCTCGATTGTGCGATCGAGGATAAAGTGAGTAGGTTGCACTCTATGTAAGTAGATGTCTGACTGGTTTTAAATTGTATGCTCATGATAAAGGAGAGCAGAAACACTTGTTTTATCTTGTTGATAACTACTTCTGTTTGGTGCATGTGAGGTTTATTAGCTGTGCTAGACCAGTGTTAACATTTTAATGTTAAGAATATCAATTGCTGCCTCTTTTGATTAAATACTACTTATCAGGTAACACAATGCTTAATATGAAACGATATTCTTCTTGTAAATGTCGATTTAAATTGATGTTTTAACAGTTGGGATGACTCTCTGCTACCAGCAGCTTCAGCCTCCGAATACAACCGAATGCTATGACCTTCTGAAACTGGCATTACAAGGAAGCTATGTAATCAGTCTGTGTCGTGATGAAGTGCTTCTTCTACACCCATTCATCATCAGCTTTTTTGAAGGGATTAAAGGGTATCAACAGTTCATCAAAGATACATATATCTATATATGTAAATATATATATATACATATATCTATATATGTACATATATTTATATATATGAATTATATGTATTTATTTATTTTATTTATTTATTACCAAAATTTGATACTGCCCTTCTTCCAACATTTTTTGCTCAGAAGTGCATACACACGCCTCAACGGCGCAATTGCAGTTGTACTGCAGAGCAATGGTGCGCAAAGGACTTGCTCAAGGTCCCTACACAGTGACTCCCGAACGAGGCTCGAACCTGCGCGCTCAGCACACACTGAACGTTACGGGCTGACCGCTCTAACCGATCGGCCACTGTGCCACACCAACGTGTATATATATATATATATATATCCGAGGTCAGTCAACAAGATGTTCGGCGCTTGATCCTTTCCTCTCCACCAAAGACGTCAGAGCTGAATCCACTTCCTCCATTCCTGATCCAGGAGTCGATTGATATGCTGCCATTCCTCACTCTATTCTGCAACGCCTCTCTTCGTGAAGGAGTCCTGCCGTCTTCCCAGAAGCGCTCGATCATCACGCCAATAATAAAGCAGTCGGGGCTTGACCCGTCTGTTCCGTCAAGCTATAGGCCAATAGCTAATGTTACTTTTATCTCTAAGATAATTGATATACTTGTTGCCAGTCAGTTATTTAGCTATTTGGATACGAACAATCTACTTCCTCCATGTCAATCTGGGTTTCGTAAGGGTCACTCAACTGAGTCCCTCCTACTTCGTCTCCTCTCCGACATATAGTGCCATGGACAGGTCCCAAGTAACCCTTCTGGCCTTATATGATGTACGCGCTGCATTCGATTCAGTAGATCATGATATCCTCTTGAGTCGCCTCTCCTTAACTTTTGGGATAAGAGACCTTCCACTTATCTGGATCAAGTCTTATCTCTCCGAGCATTCTACATCTGTTGTCTTTCATTCATCTCGTTCGCCTTGGCGCCCTGCCCCATTTGGTGTCCCCCAAGGATCGGTCCTTAAACCTCTTCTCTACATTCTTTTCACTGCAGATATCAAGTCTCTACTCACATCTTGTTCTCTTGTGAGCCATTCTTACACAGATGATGTTCAATTGTATGTGCATTGCTCATCATCCCAGGCTTCTTCTACAGTCCGAGGAATGTCTCAAACTACAGATACCCTAACTGCCTGGATGTCATCTGCAGAAAACTCCATATATTTGGCTTGGTACCCGCCAGCAGCTGAACAAGCTCGACTTGGGCTCTCTGTCTTCTGAATTCCCTAACTTTGTACTCTCCACCTGTGTCAGGGATCTGGGGTAGGTCTAGATCAAGAACTTTCTTTTGTGAAGCACTTTTCTGCATTGACTCGTTCCTGCTATTATTTCTTGCACCACTTGCGGGTTGTTTCCCACTCTCTCTTCTCATCTTCTGCTGCCACTTTGGTTCATGCCTTTATCGTTAATCGATTAGATTACTGTTCCTCTCTCTTCTGTGGGCTCCCTCAGGTCCGATTGCAACCCTTGGAGGGGGTTCATAGGGCTGCAGCTCGTTTGATTGGTTGTGTTCCTAAATTTGGCCACATCTCTACGTACATGCGAGATGTCCTTCACTGGCTTCCAGTTATTCAGCGCATTCAATATAGAATCTCCTCTATTGTCTGGCATTGTGTTGTGGGCAATGCGCCTGTCTATCTTAGGGATCTGTTCACCTTAACTTCGGCTTCTTCTGGTCGCCGATCTCTTCGCTCGGCCTCTAGAGGTGACTTTGTTGTTCCACATGCTTATACCGCAACCAGGCAAAATAGAGCTTTTGCAATTGTGGGTCCTCGTGTGTGGAACAACCTCCCATCTGACCTGTGCTCTCTCCCGCGCGACCTGTCTGGCTCTTTCTATAAACTTCTCAAGACTTTCATTTTTGACCGGGCCTGGGTCGGGAGCGCCTCTGAATAGTTGTCTTGAAGAGGCGCTATATAAATTGCATGGATTGATTGATTGATATGTATCTTTGTGAATGGGCAGTTTGTCTATTGTTTTAAGAGATTGGTATCTGTGCATTTGAATAATTTTAAATGCATAAATATATTGATATGGTTGGCCATACTTCTATACTCTATTCTCGATAACGGGTTCTGATACATGCTTTGCCAATACCTTTAACGACCATATTGTTGTGAATAAAGATTAAACAATTTTTTGAGATTTATTAGATTGGTGCATACATGCATAGTCATGTCAAACTGTGCATATTGTAGATTTAATGTTTAAAAGTCTCTAGAGCTGAAGTTGATTTATGTTATTAAGGTTTGGGAAAAAAGTCTCTGAAGTGAAAGAACTGTATCAACAAGCGTGCCAAAACACGTGAGTATAATATCCAATTACATTAACCATACACTGCTTCTTTTTTACAAGATACTCTATTGGGTTGATTGTTATTATCTCAGTTCCAAAGGCACCTCTTTTGGAGCCAAGCCGTTCTTTACTTCAACTTATGTACCACTTATATTATTTGAATATTCTGGAGAGTTTTTTCTATAAAGTACATGTGCTAGTATATGTTTTCCAGGCCTATCATCCACAGAGAAAGACGGAAATTTCTGCGAACTGCATTAAAGGAATTGGCTACTGTCTTCACCGACCAGCCAGGACTCTTAGGACCAAAGGTATTGTGAGGAAAAAGTCTGATATATGCAAAGCCCGATTGAATACAGGGGACTTAGTCTGCATTATTTTATTATACTAGGGGAAAACGGTATCATATGTTTGAATATTTGTCCATATTCTATGGGTTCATATACAGTCTGTATATGAACCCATTGTTTTATTTCATGTGATGCCATGTACTGATGAAAGAAGTGACCATCATATCTAGTGCCTCTATGCTCAAAGCTATACTCTGCACTGAGTATGCAGTGGCAGAAATATTTAATCAAATGTTACTTTTAGCTAAAACTGATGGCTTTGAATTTGAATAATAATGTATGACACATGTTCCATTTGACATTTCGGTATTTTAAAAAATGAAGAATTTACTGTTGAATGTTGCTATTATTATTATTTCTGACTAATGCTATTTTGTTGTGCTAATGGTTGTTGCATAAACATTGCTCTTTTCTTGTGCTATGATGTTGTGTCCCATTTCATATCATTGTTAAATATTGTTGTGTAATACATCTGCAGAGGAGATGAACTGTTTTTGCTTAAACCTGTGGTTGTTTGAACTGACTGTGTTGGTGTGGCATGAGATGATAATGACTGAGGTACCTGTGAAGGCTTCTTGTTGTAGTTAGACTTCGATGGTGACTCTTGTTGTCTTTGCAGGCTCTGTACATGCTGATGGCATTGTCCTTAGCACGTGATGAGTTTCACTGGCTGTTACGACATGCAGACAATGTGCCTCAGAGGAAAGCAAACGCCAAGACTCACAATGAGGACTTTGTTGACCGGTAAGTGTGACCAGGCTTGCACTCCTCTTGCCTGTGTACTGGTGATAAAAATAGAAAGATTGCAACCTCTTATGACACTCAGGCAGTGAAATCGGTTTTTAGGTTTCCGGCAGTCCGTAAAAATGCGCAATTTCTTAACATCCTTAGTCAGAATATACTCAGAAATATGTCACTGCCCGTGAGATTCGTCTTTACAAAGCAGCTTCAAGACCAGGATGTATATCATTATGTTGATATTTTGAAAGGTAATCATCAAAACATGGGAGGTTACACCAATACAGCAGCATTGTTCATGTGACCATCTAAATCTTAAACGATGCTGTCCAAAATGGGATCAGTTACATGTTTGTGAAGTTCTCTGGCCAATGTAATATTTAAATGTTCTGTTCAAAGAATAAGATCAACACTGCCTAAAGCTGACTCAGTAGGAACTTGAAGCACTCATTTAAGTCTGCTTCTGCCATTGAGGTGGCTTGTTACAGCCTAACATACAATAATCAGTTGGCAGCTGCATTGAATTTCAGATTTGCTTATTTGTTACCTAACTGAGCAAACAGAATGATGGGGGCAATCAGTACCATTGGATTATCTTCATCTTAATTAAATCTGTTGCTTGCAACTGAAAAATGGAATTTTACAAAGTCGGTTAAGTTGCATGAGTTTTACATACTACTTGTAATTTACATTGAGTTTTGCAGTGGCTATCTAGGTAATTAACAAAGGCTATTTTTATCAGTTATGCTTGCATTGCAAATTTTAACCACAAATTTTATTAGATGGTCTTTGCTTAAGTTTTTTTGGATACTGTTTAGCTAATATATTTTGCCAAAAAGTTTATTGAAATGGAATTTGCACTTTAGCAAGAGAGAAATATATCACAAATATCACTGAGTAGAAAATTGTACTTTTTCAGATTGATGTTTACCTTATGTAAAAAGCTGACTGAGATATCAAAGTTGAAAATGCTTTACTGTTGCCTTGTCTATTAGTTTTCTTCAATTTGTACAACTATGGTGCAGATACTAAAATATGTATATCTTTTTCAGTTTCAACATTTTACCTTGTCTTCCAATGTGTGAATATAATAAGTCTTTAAAGAGTTGATTTAAATTCGATTGATTATTGGTCATGGCTTTGTTTCATTTTTCAGTCAAATTGCTGAGTTGATGTTCCATGTGGAGGAGCTGCGAGGTGAGCAAATGAAGAGTTCTTCTTAAAAATATTAGAATGTCAATTCATATATTTGTAAAATTATTTAATGTAATACTTGCAAATAGCTCTGAATGTCAATTGGAGCCTGTTTAGTTACACAAGTAACCAGTGAAATAATTGAGTGACAGTTAGAGAGAGAGAGAGAGATTCTAATTGTCTTATTCATGATGTGCTTTTCAGATCTGGTGAAGAAATATCATCAAGTTATGCAGCGCTACTATGTCCAGTATTTGTCTGGATCCGATGCATTTGTGTTAAACCAACTGATTCAGGTAAGTTCATCAATCATATCATTCTTATGTAAACTTCAAAGATTTGTTGTAGCATCTCAAGCATCTTATGTTTGTATGATATATTTTTTAAACATTTTATGTCATGAACTCATTTTATGAATCAAGAAGTGCATGAAAACATGATTGATGTGCCATACTTGTCATGCCTGTGTTCGTATCATATGCTTAGTTTCTATGTAATGAAGCATTATTCTACCAGGGATTCTTAGTTTCTTAGAAGATTGTGTATTTTAGTACTACTGATTACTTACGATTTGAATTATATGATTGAAACAGAGTTCTGTAGCATTTGATTAATTTTAGTGGATTGTTTTGTTCTTTTAGGGTCTAACTCTCTGTCCAGAGGATGAGTCAGTTATTCTCTCCTCAATCTACGGTTCAGTTGCTAGTCTCAGTGTAAAACAAGGTTTGTTTTTTTGTTTCACACCAAATGACGATCTTCTAATAAACTCTCATCGTTAAAGCTTTGGCACAGGTATAGACATTAGACACTGCTGTTTATAAACATGACTTGATTTTGAAACGTTATACAAAGACAGTGTCAGTGAGATACTCTGGCAGAGTTGCATTGGTAACCTTTAAAGTGCAAGGATATAGAGCTCTATGATATTGAGTAGAGGTTTGTAACAGGGTTCAATTGTACACGTAACTGATCCTCAAAATGCTTTTGTCTGTTTCTTTTTATGTGAACTTTCCATTAATTTACTGAGTCCTTTACAAGAGAACTTTTAGAAATGTGTTTCTTGATGTTTTGAGGGATACGAACACATTCTTTATTATTTAAGACTATGTTACAAGTTTGTTAATATTTGTTAGCTTAACTCAGAGGTGTTGTTATAACTTTAATGTTACAATCTCATGTGTTTGCTTTAACAGTTGAAGAAAACGAACTGTTTGACTTTCGTGGATTGAGAATGGACTGGTTTCGTTTGCAGGTGACACTTAATTATAATAATAGTAACCTTTATCACTTTAAACTGACAAGTAAGCAGTATGATTACAAGTCACAGGATGAATGGATGATTACAATTTGTTACAGGTATCAGATTTAACTGTATGGCAGCCATGCAGGTCACCTATCATGTGCTACAGTTCATTTTGTCAACACCACCTATCGAATGACGGGCCGAGTCAACCTTTGGGAGGGTAGCGGGTATTGCTTCCACTTCCTGCTGGATGTTGCTGCTCTTCACACCAGTGATGTTGCCATTCATCTATTGCTCCCTCCCGAGAGTAGAGATATATTTTGTTTTAATTTTTGTCCTAGTTATGTTTGAGCAGCCAATTCTTCTCCCATCATTATGTTTAAATATAAATATTGTATTTAAATATATTGAATGAAAATTGTTATTATCCTTGTCCTGGTCAATTATTACCTGCAGGAAATGTAGTTAAATTTAAACAGAATTGAGTTCTGAAGAGTTTCTCCAGCATATGTAAGAAGATTTTGTTGGGTAGTAGACAGCCAATTATTAATCTTTTAATAATGTGCACACACAACTATAAGTCTCATTTAAAAAGTTTCCCCAAGTTTAAAATCACTGCTTTTAATGTTTGAAATTTAGAGACAACTTGGAGTTTTTGGCGACAATTACGTTTTGTTTATTCAAATATGCTTTATTTGAATTTTTTAAAGTTTTCAAACCAAGCTTTGATTGCAAAATAGGATCTTTAGGTGCTTTAGTTGTTTAACTGAATGTGATTGTAATGATGAAGTATTATGGTTAGTATGAGGGCATTTCTTGTTGTCAGGCATACGCTAGCAGTACTAAGGTCAGCTATATCACAATTATAACAGTGAATATATATTATATTGTTTTACTCTGGATGTTGTGATCACATTTAGAACGGAGATATTTTATATGTATGTGTGTGTTTTAATGTACTAGCTTAAGGTGCATCAAAGTTGTCGTATTTGCTCTCTCCTTCGTGTATTATAGTTCCATCTCATTCACAGTTTTATTGAGCCTTTGTGGATTTTTAGAATAATTGGAATTGTGAGCAGATGCTCCACAGTTTTCTCATTCATTCATTTTTATGTTTTTTTAAGAAAATTTTTAGATTTCTGTGTTATTTAATTGGTGCTCATTTTTACACAACAGCTTGAATATATTATATGGATTATGGATGCAGTTTGTACAGTGGTATAAACTTGAGCTTTTGCAGTTCGTACGATAGCTTCGTCAGTGGTATTAACCTGAGCTTTTGTAAGTACCTGGCCAGTAGTTTTTTTCCCACAGTTCAAGCTGGCTCATTTCCATTTCCAAAGTCTAGGACTTCAGGCCTCTGGGTCGTTGAACTTGACACCAGCTCATTAATGCCTCCTCTTCAACCTGGCCTAAGGATACCACTCCACTGAATAACTCATCACTTGCTGTACTATTTATATCTTTAATACGGTTGATGAAGGTCATGTTTTTTTCCTCCTGCCCTTTGTTTGATGTCAGTGACTCCTGATGATTTGTTTTATTTTTGACTGTGATAGAACTGGGCTGGCATCTATATGTGGAATTCTGCACCACAGTTAAAATTTATCAATTCATATATCAACCATATTTTTTTAAATTACCCTTCTTTACAGTATGAATTATTACTATTGGATTTACATCAACACAAATAACTCTTGTTCTCTGTGACCCTAAAGTATACCATCTAGAAAATGTGTAATGGTTATCTGGCCATTAATGCTTTAATACTATTTGAGCTTTATCAAGGTGATCAGTGTATTCTCCGAATGATGTTTGTAGACTTACTGTGACTTGTATATCTCATGCAGCTTTTGCAGGCATGTAGTCGCAAGAGTGTTCAACATATGATGTGTGTATTTACCCAGCATGTTTTCCCAACAGTGTTTAGTAATGTGTTTTTAAGCAACAGTTTGTTAGTGGTAGATTCCCATTTGTGATAGATTTCCATTTGTGGTAGATTTACATTTGTGGTAGATTCCCATTTTGTGGTAGATTCCCATTTTGTGGTAGATTCCCATTTTTTGGCAGATTCCCATTTTGTGGCAGATTCCCATTGCCTTTGCACTTGCTTCTTGATACTGTGAAAAAAATAGAAGAATGGTTCTTTATTTGTTATAATGTTGTTCATCCTTTGATTTTTAAAACATCTGCATATATTACATATATTATTATGAAATGTTTTTACAATTGGTTTGTTGTGCTCACAAAATGACTGTGGGAATCCTGTTTCTCATTTTGTGGATGATCCGTTTCTATGATTCGTGTATAGGCACGATTTGAAAAGATGTAGATTCAGTAAATTACATTACTGTATTGTACTGCCACTCTCAAATTGATATTCACATTAGCACCTAATGAACAACATGGTCAAGCTTCTCGTAATGGATTCTTTGGTGACTATTGATAACAGGCCTCAAAGTAATGACTGCTTATTTGTGGGCACCAGGTTAGGCATAATAATTTAATTATGCTTTTATTGTGCACAGGACCTCATAAAAAAGCATTTGTGTTTTAGATATCGTCTTATATGATTTTATTCTGAATTGGCATTCTAATCTGAGCACACATTTTTGAGCCTAGCTCTATATGAAGCTTTTTGGTATAGCCAGTTGGAAGAATATGTAATGTTCTTTGGGCATTTATATTCTACATTAGGCATATACAAGCATCAACAGAGGAGGCTTGGTTCTGAAGGATCACCGAGACCTTGCTCGCCACATGAATACAGTCGTCTTCCATACAAAGATCGTTGATGCCATTGATGAACTCCTAACAGAAACTTCAGACCTCTCTATTTACTGGTGAAAATTCTCTTTCATAAATTATTTTCTTGATTGGTGTAGCTTTTGTTTATACAAATGCTCTTGGTTTCCAGCCAGCCAGGTACCTCTGTAATTGTGCTATCATGTTCTAGCCTTAGACAAGTCATACCTGTTATCTATAGCTATGGTTTCTGAGTGTCACTGTGACTGCTGCTTAAAACTGTTTCGTTGTTGCTATACGTGGCTACTTAAAGGCAATATGAATAAAGTGACTCATTGATATTTAAATAGGTACAGTGCAGACCCTTTTACATGTTGTTTGGAGCCAAAGTCACTATGACACTGTTTAAACGATCATACTGAAATACTGTCCGAGTGTGTGATTTATTTAAGTCTTGGTGTGGCTGAAAATGCCAAGGTTAGGCGGTATGATGTAATTACTGCCTCTCAGTACTCCTCATGTACAGAGCACATAGCCATAACCCTAACCCTCCAAGTAGACTGCACAGAATGTTTCTGTCAACATTGGTATGGAATCAGTGTCTGATTGCAAACTGCTGTACCGCAAGTTATTGTACCATTTGTCAACATGTCTTACATGTTAAATAGATTAAAACTCATTGCTACTGGCTGTGGTGTAACCGCTTGTTGAGCAGATTTTTACATGAATGGGTCTTTGCTGTAAATGTAAATCAGACTTGTTGAGGTAGATGTTGGTTTATTAATGTGGAAAATGTTTGAATTATTATGAAATTTGAAGACGATTGAATCTTGTTACTTGCATTGTAATCTGTCATGTCCTACCTGAGAGATCCGTAATTTATTGCTGTTTAGTTTCTACACGTCGATGTTTGAGCACCAGTTCAAGCAGTGCATGGAATTTCCTGCTCAGCATCGCTACAGCATTGCCTTCCCACTCATCTGCGCTCACTTCATGGAGGCCACAGACGAACTTTGCCCTGAAGAGGTCAGTTCTAGAACTTTCATACGGTAGGAAGGTCGTCCAAACTTCAGCTGCTGACAATGCTTAGAACACAGACCACATGCATGGAAGTGCTGGATTGATTTTGTCTTTTTCCTTTATATATATTTATTCTACCAAGTGATTTTATCTTGTTTGACTTGCTCTTTATCCTCATCAGCATCCTGACCATCATCATTATCTTGTCATCATTCATATTCTCATCATTATCATCATCATCATCACCACCATGGTCATTATTGTGTTGATGTTTTAAAAATGGACTTCTTCTCTTTCATGTGCATTTGCAATGAAATCTTTGCTGCTTTGTTGTTATTGAGTATTTTGAATGTATTACTATGCGAGCAGTTATTAACAACGATTACAATAATTATTATAACAATAATAGAAGAAGAAGAAGAGATTATTCTTATGCTAGCCTGAGAAGCAGCCACACTATTTTGATGGTTAGTAACTTCATTAATCTTAGTCTGGACATTTTGAGGAAGTGTGTGTCCATTTCCTTGCAATCTCTTCTTTCAACTGGCCATGTATGGTCAGTAGTTTTTATAGCTGAGATTGACAAATTATCTGAGATTATCTAGCTGAGATTATCTTTATTAGGTTTGTTTATCAGAGGGTGGTTAATTATTGATGAACTGTTGAACTGTAGAGACATACGATTGGGACGACAAGCATCCAGTACGCTCACTGGTTTCTGAAGGAAATGTCGGAGGAAGTGAACCAAGTGATAACTGCCATTTGTGAAGAACAGTGCATGCTGGCTGACAAGGTCTCTTGCTATCGTCGTTCTCTGCATGTGATACACATGTTTCGATAAAATCTTGTTTTCTCTGCTGTTGCTTCAAGAGCAAGGCTTTGCTGTGCATTTGAAGCTATTCTTGATTTAGTTATTAAAAAGTTATGGCCAATGCAGATTGACACTGACAGAGAAAGAGTTTGTGTCCTGTATCTATTTTGAGCCAGTAGTTTCAGTTTAATGATACTGTGTGATAACATAGATCATTAGCGTCACCCTCCTCCTTTATTCTGACTTGGGACTGGCACTGCCTTAGTGCTAGCATTGTTGAAGTTCCTAGTTTGAACTGTCATTTACATATGCTTTAAAGATGTTTATGATTCCATCTGACAACTTTCAACAATAGACTTAGAACCTGCGATCAATTCTTCTTTGTCTGATAATTTCTAATTTTCTTTTCAGCTGTTGCCGAAGAATTGTGCCAGTATGATTGCCGGAAATGTGAACAAGAAGAAGCCAAAGGCCAAAGTACCTGTGGACAAAGAGAAGCCTGGAGATGAGAGCAAACGCAAACATCGTGAAGAATTCACACGGTGGGCCCTGAAAGTCAAAACAATTGCTTATCAGACTTTAATTAGACTTTGGCATAGTGTTGGAAATATATTCATTGTGGAATAAATTATTTTGGATTCTGGTGTTTATATGCTTAGCATAGATACCTAATCAGGAACACGATAAATACTCAATATCAGGGTGTCAAATCCTTTTTCTTAAAATTTGCAATTTCTTTAACTCTGTAGTTTTATATCAAGTAAAGCAGCTGTATTTTGTTTTGGCTTGGTGTTAATAATAATGGTAGAGTTTCCATTTTGACAATTTTTAAGATGCTGTTGTTGATTTTAGTTTTACTAAGATGTTGTTAAATTTCTGTGTATGGCAGAATGGATAAGCTGCACATGGCCCTGACTGAGCTGTGCTTTGCCATCAACTACTGCAGCACAATCAATGTCTGGAAACATGGCTTTGTGCCACGAGAGTTCTTCACACAGCATCTTGAAGCACGCTTTAACAAGTAGAACCTCTGACAATATTTCAAGATTCTTATAGAGGCTTCAAGGTTTTATTATAAACACACAGGTGAAACTAACGGAAAACAATTGGCCATTATTTGGGCTATAGTTGAATAAAGATGTAGATGCTCATAGAAAATTTAATTTGTGGAACATATCTGTTAGGGTGTTCAAGGATTTCCAGGTTTCAGGTCTTTTGAAACCTTGAATTGAGTGTCACTTGAATATTTGAACACTTTCAATTTCTGATGTATCTCTATCAAGAGGATTACATCAGACTAACCGTTCACCGCTTTAAGAGTACAAGTAGTGAATGGTCAATAGTTGGACTGATGAGACAACAGATAGAACCATTGATTTATAGTATTTCTCTTTGATTGATTTGTAATTGATTACAGAGCTCTTGTTGGCATGATGATGTACAATGCAGAGACTAAAGATATTGCGAAGCCTTCTGAACTTTTGAACAGCATCAAAGCCATCATGAGTGTTCTGCAAAGCCTCGAGAATTATGGTCTGTTCTTCATTTGCTGAAAGTGAATATAATTGTAATCTGCACAACATTAGTGGCCGTACAGTTTGTGGAAGAGTCATTTGTTTGGTATTTGCATATATGCCAACGTGGCTGAAATGGCCATGTTTCTTGAGTGTTGGGTTTTATCAATTAGTTGGTCACATACAGATTTTATTTATTTCAAAACAGAAGAATGTTCACATTGACATATTAATATTAGAACAGTAGGTTATCATTTAATAATAAACAGCAGATAGTCTCAGCCATATTGAAACAATTTGGACTAGCGGATTCTTCCCTTTAGGGCTATGATGGAGTTGTTCCATCTTCCAGTTGTTTCTGGATGTTTGGACATTGGGTGTTTCTTTATTGGGAATAAGTTCTTTTTTGCTAAATTCGTAGTGGCAATGAATTGCAATGAAAATGTTTCAACTCGTTACTTGAATAGATTATGACTTTGATTACATTTTACTTGAAAGACTTGACGATGTAAAGTATTATATTAGACTGATTGGACTTGAGTTTTTAGACTGTTGCACTTGTTGAGTGGGGTAAACCAAAGATTCAGATAATGATTGCCTGATGTTATTAATCTTTCTAGATGACTGTTGATGCACTCATCAAGAAAATTGTGCACTTAATCTTAGTATTGTAATGATGTGCGATATTGGCTTCTGATTGTGTTTTTCCATATGTTTTTATTCTGTTTACAGTGCACATTGATATATCTAAGGTTTTCAACAGTGTTCTTCCACAACAGTCCCAACAAGCTGACAGTTTCAATGGTGATGCCACAATTTGTGCCAACTATACAAATTGGTAAGCATAGTAGATATGGAGCCTTTTACTTGTAGGCATTTTCTAAGATGGTATACAGATGACAAGTGTTAGTTAATTGCGATTTTTATGATTTATGAGTTTTTGATATCTCCGACGTGTTAGTTTTGATTTTTTCAAGTAGCTAAATTGGATGTGATGTGGTTAACTATTCTCACTTTGTTAATGAAAGTAAAAGGCCAGTAGCATATATTACTCATTGGCTGTTTGAATCTTTTTGATCAAATGGTATGTTTAATTATTCTACAGCATTTTATTTTGTGGGTGAAAGAATTATGTTGCATATTAAAATCTTACATTTCCTTAGGTGCCATTTTACAATGGTTCCCATTCATTTATATCATGGTCATAGAATGTCTGTTGGTACTTGATTAACCATTTTCAGTGAATTTTATTTGATTGTCATATTTGTAGGTACCTAGATGTCCTGCTACGTAGAGTGAGCATGGGACACGTTGTCTACTCTCCAAACTACAAAGCCTTCGTCAGTCTTGCCGCTGATCCTCAATTCTCCTTTCAGACGGAGGAGTATGCCGATCTGACAGGTGGAACTGATGAAAGAAACTGCTTCTTGCCGACTTCATTTTAATTAATGTGGCAGTTGCATCTTTGAATTTTTTAGATTTAACTTGATGTGAAGTAAAATTATTTATTAGTAAGGGAGAATAAAAATTGTTATGAATGCTTTTGTCTTAGTGAGATTATTCATTTTTAGGGGAGAATAGAATTGTTAGCGTGCTTTTGTCTTATATGTGGTTTAGCCAAAGAAGGAACTACTTTGGACCATGCTTCAAGGATTGATTGATGCTTCTATACTTTGTTGAAAATATGTTTGATTTGGAAATGTATGACTTAAGTGTTAGCGATTTTGATCATATGGAACAACTGCCCTATTCATGTAAAATATTCAAAGAGATCGTATACAATGTCCAATGATCTAAAATGCTTTATAAATTATGTTCAGTAGATGTTAAGAGTTTTCTGTCTGCTGATGCAACTTGATTATTGCTTGTTTGATTAAATATGTGGCACTTCCTAGTTGAGCTAACCTTATAAGTGATGGTCTTGAACAGAACTTCAAGCTTTGGCTGAACTCATTGGACCTTATGGGATGAAACATCTCAGTGAACGACTGATGAGGCACATATCCAGTCAAGTAGATGAACTAAAGGTAGGAAATCTCAAAGGACAGCATTACAATTGAATAGCGCTGGAGTGGTACGATATATAAGAATCAGACAATAGTTCACTTTGCAGGTTTTTACTACTACCTCATTTAGTTGTGGGTTTTCAGCTGCTGTTAGCTTTAGCAGCAGGTATCTGTAAGGGCTCTTTCTATTTTCTAGTTCCATCAGTTAATACCTTTAAAAGTAGACACCACAGTTGCTAACTATTAACCCTTTGCATGTCACAGTCACATATTAGCCCTTGTTCTGTCCCTGACCACATACTTTTGAGTGTTTCATCTTTCAGAACTATTGTCATTTGTTCAACAGTTTGCAAAGACTATATGTGTCTCTGTTGTGGTGTAATATGGGATCTATCTCACTACTCTGACGAGACATGAATCTCATATACAGAGTAATAGGTCAGGTGCGTGTTTTGAAACTCGTTTCTTGTAGAAACTGGTGGTGCAAAACAAAGAAGTTCTTACTCTACTGAGATCGAGCTTTGACAAACCAGAACAAATGAAAGACCTTCAGAAGAGATTATCCAGTAATGATATCATTTTCTTACTTGCAGTCATTGAAGTTTTGTGCCTATAGGGCTACCTCAAACTGACTTCTTTTTATAGGTCTGTTGCTTTTAGCCTGTACATTGAAGATGTTGGTTAGGAGACACTTCCATAATATGCAGTTTTTCAGATTGATGTAATTTTGGACATATTTAATTGAAATTCATGTTATTTCTTTATGTTTTCCGTGCTACACATTTGAAATGAGTTCTTAGATAGTAATTCAGGTGGTCGTTATTGTACACTGATTGGCGTTCATTTCTAGCAATAGCCATAGAACAATTTTTCATATAATGAACAATTTTGTGTGATTCGGTGTCTTCTCAGATATACTGTTGTGTACTAGTAATTAATGATAATAATAATAATGAACCCTTCAGCTTCGGATTTCATCAATGAAATTGGCAGTCGTTTCTCTTCTATTAGTGCTGACAAACATGAGACAATCTTCGTTTTTCAACGACTGTCTATCACCATTCAGTGGTGCAATCTTGTTGCATTTAAGGGTACCTTCTCTTCAAGCCCTGATAATGAAGCCTAACCCTACAGATAATTTCGCATCATGTAATAATCTCTTAAGTCCCTGGGGAATGAAGTACTTCAGGGCATAACAAAAAATAATAATACTAATAATAATAATAACAACAAAATTTATATGGCGCTTTAATGAGGCCATACCGTTACAAGGGTGCTTGCAAACAACGGAGTTCTGAATTGGCTACTGCAGCATTCTTCAATACATGCATCATTTGCTTATTTCCTGTGAATAACAGTATTTGTCAAATGGATTATGATTAACACCATCTGCTTTCAATCAAGACTGTTGTGTTTTTCGTTTCAGATGTTGACAATGTTCTTCAGCGAATGACAATCATTGGTGTCTTGCTATCATTTCGTAGCTTGGCCCAGGAAGCACTTTTAGACGTATGTGTTTGCTTCCATTCATAACTACTCCTATATGTCTAGGTTAACTGGAGTTTTACATCTTTTAAACTTTGTGCACTTTGTAAGTTTTAGTTGGCTAACATACTGAGATATATCAGATATTAATACAACCGTAGCTCCATGTCATAGAAATTTCAAAAATTTCATAATATTTTCAAATCTATGTTGCTTCATGCTTCTTGCAAGTGGTTAATATGCATAATGATGCATAGTGAAGTGATAGAACACCTATTGCCCTTAATAACCATTAATCTCCCATTATATTGTAATATTATTACGAGGAGATTAATTTTTATTTATTCTTTAGGTTTTGGAGTTACGAATTCCATTTCTGTTGAGTTCAATAAAAGACTTTCAGCAGCATATTCCAAATGGACAGGACTCGATGGTATGTTGTTTAATCCACAATATATGGTATTGTAGTCCTGGTCTATTACTGTGAAATGCAGTTTCTTAAATTAGTTTAAGAGACTGCCTGAAAATATCTTTGCTGCAGCCCTTGTTCGTCATACTATATTTAACTGATTACAAATAATTATTGTTAAATGATTTTATAAAGAATCAGATTTTTACTTGGATCATCTTTTACTTAGTGTGTCAGAAAAATAATTGTGATAGTCTGAAATGAAAAAAAGAAAGGGAGCCATTGTTTTAAGAACTTCAGTATCTTTGTATTTGCAATTCATTTATGTGCTTAATGTCTTTGGAAATAGGTTGGGTACTAGTTTAGCGTAGTTGTTTGAAATTTGTAAATCTAGGTGACTGATCAATTCTAGTGCATTTCATGTGTGTTGTACAGCAGAGCCTAACATTTTAATTCTTTAACAACCAGCTTAATTGTTTTTCTATACATTTAGTACTGGTGCTAAAGGGTTAATTAGCATTTTGATGGTGATCATCAAGGTACTTGATAATGATGATGGCAATGATCATAATAATAATAGAAATTGTTATAATGAAAATAATCACAATAATGATTGCCATTAAAATTGCATTTATGGTTGCTCCTTTACACGGTGACCTCTGGATGAACTTTTCAAGATTATTACACTATAGCATCGGTTTGGCTAAGAGAGCGCTTCTGACTCATTCTTAGCATGTGTGCTATGTGAATGTGCCAGTTAACATGTAAAGTTTCCGCATTAACCCAGTGAGTGGCCTGTTGATCAGCCAGTGAAGAATACAGAGGTTGATTTGAATAAATTTAAATGTACTGAAAAGAACTAGTAGTTAAACCTATTTGTATTTATAGATTTCTAGTTTATGCATAATAGATCATGCCTTTATTTATCTTCTTCTTGTCATGTGTTGCAATGCAGTTGGCTTCCATTCGTAGCCAGGTATTTGTAGTTTTCATTGTAATCCTGCTGTTGCAGGTTTTTTCAGTGTGTAGTACGTATATTGTGTTCTTATGATTTTAACAGTGCAGTCCCATTTATGAGCGACACGTTCGTTTACTTAGTGCAAACGTGCACCATGCCTCTCAATGTTACTTCTTTGATGCATGAGATGCTGTAACACGTTGTGCAGAAATTGGTTTTTAGTGCTATACCATAAAATGTTTGTGTACGGAGATACGTTATTTAGCACCAAAAGTATCTCTGCGACTTGATGTGTAAGCCATTTTCTGCTCTTTACGTCTGCTGACTGACTTTATCTTGTACCTCGGTCTTGAATTTCCTTATCCTGACAGTGAGCTTTTGCTATACAGTGGATCCATCATTATAGAATGACCTTTCCTAGCAGTCTGATGTAAGATTCTTGTTAGGATCTCACATGCAGCTCTTCATTGCTTGATGTCCTTTCTTTTCATGGACCTATCATGCTAAGAGTGCCTCTGAATTGCCTGTGTCAATAGGCACTTTTGAAAAGGCCAAAATAATAATGATGATACTAGTCCACTAAAGGCATTGGTAATACCTGACTGACGTGACTGTAGTATGTGTTAATGTAACCAGAAACACAAACTGACCTTTCAGAACAATTGTGAAAACAGTGCAGTTACAGGCTTCAACGCAAGTGACTCGTGTAGCAGGGCATAATTCAAGTACATCAGACAATTCTACAGTATGTCTTTGAGCTAGTTAGACAGCCATGCTAAGACTTTCATAAATCATATTTCCACAGTTTGCTAGCTTGAGGCCACAGTGGTTTTGTATCCTAATGACCATAATTATGTAACTGGGTCTGCACTGTATTTAATTTGAACAGTTTAATCTTTTGTTGTTTATAGAGTTTTGTTTACATTTAGTACTTAATATTTGAGTTCTCTTTTTTTAATGGTATTGTCTGTTGTAACATCGTTAATATTTTCAGTTTTATCTTAGCATTTGGTGTTTCTGCTTTGGTGCTCATCTCAATTGATAGCGCTTGACATTTTTTGTCAAGTCATCTCTTGCCATGATGCTTTTTTTATGTTATTCTTATAAAGTCTATCAATCAGTTAGAATGATCTTCAGAATAGAGGAAAAGAATTTATTAAAGCTAGGAGTCATTATTTGTCTGAGTTCGAGTAACGCCGAGCCGAGTTTCCGTACCAAGTTTCGGTTCATCCCGATTTGCCTTTTGCTTTATTCTTGTTTCTCTATTCCTTGACACTTGCTTTTCTTATGGATACCAATAGGTTCATATATACTCCTTTGCACTTCATTCTTTCTCCTTTGAGATTGTATGGTTGTTTAGTAATTAATAGCAGAACTTTAATAACAGATTGGTTGTGACTATATCTTACCTGCCTTAGATTGTCAATGAGATGGCGTCTGCTGCTGGCTTGCCATGTGACATTGATCCAGCGCTTTGTGCTGCTTTAAGAGCGCAGAAACCAGGTCAGTTGACTGTGGAGCATAACATTCTCTTTAACAATTATATCCCAATGTATTGACGGACAAGTCAGAAAAAGCTTCAGATTGATTTCTGTAAGTGAAAGTTTTAGACTACTTAGAATTTAGTGAAAGTGTTATTAGGGAAATATAGCATGTGCTGTGACTGTGAGAGTTTCTAGGTACCTTGTGGTTGGTTGCCTCAGAACAACCATTGGTTTAAAGTGTTAGCGACTTCATTTCCTTAGCCTCGGCATATGCGGGTGGCCAGCGTCCAACCATCTCATCTTCCCACAATCAGCATTTAGTCAGCATACTCATTATGGCTGGGTTGGCTAAGTTGCACAGGTTTCGAACCTCCAACCTTTCAGTTGACAGTCGAACATGCTAATCATTAGACTATCGTGCACCTCTGAGAGTTACTTGACACTATATTATATATATTGTACTAAATTATATACAAGTAGTACATACAGTAAATTGTTTTTGCAGGTAATCTGTGTGTTGCAGATTTCCATTTTAGCATAGGGCACATGTTGGTGGAAAACATTTTAGATAGGTATGGCTATTGATACAAATGCTTGCATTCTGTTGTTGTGCAGAGGCTGGTGAAGATGAATACACCATTGCCTGTCTTCTGATGGTGTTTGTCGCTGTGGCCATACCTCGACTAGCTCGTAGTGATGCAGCTACTTTCAAAGCAGCCCTTGAAGGTGTGACATTACTCTCGATTTATTAGTTTGTCTGTAGTAATTATGTTAAACAATATGCGTGTTTGACCCCAATTTCATAGTCCTGAGGTTCATTTATTGCATTACATTTCATTAGAGGTTCTGTCAGATATCTAATTATGGTAATTTTAATTATTAATATAGGTCAGAGACACTTAAATACTTCTATATGTATCAGATGACAGACGGAACTTAATTTCTTAATCGTGGTCACTGGATGATATGTGAATGTACTACTGATTTGGCACTGCATCCTAAAACCATATTAAATTTTGATATCGAGCAAGTTTTAATCCGGAGGCTATGTTTGTTTGTTTGTTTATGTTTAGGTCACACAAACAATGTTCACTGTTTGGCCAAAGCGATCAACTCTTTGGCTGGTGCTATGTTTACTGTTCATGGTCATGGCGACGTTGAGATGAGACTAAAGGAGTTTCTGGCTGTAAGATATACCTCACCACTATATTGATACCAATTTTAAAAGTAGATGCCACATTGCCAATGAAGGGTCCGTTATGAATCATTCTTGTCATGTCTGTGCTCAGTGGGCTCTTGACTTTCAAGCTTAAGTAGTCGATACAGATTCCGAATTCCATTTGACGCTGGAGAAAGTACTTTGGTTAGAATAAAAAAATGTTAATTGGGAAAAGGGGATATGAAATGCAAAATTCTCTTTAGTTTAGGAGTAGTTTTTTTATGTAATTGCTGTAATGCTGTCGCTGATTATACATGTACTAATTGTTAAATGTATTATTAGTTGGCATCATCAAGTCTGCTTCGCCTTGGACAAGAAACTGAAAAAGATGCCATCAAGAATAGAGAATCTGTCTACCTGATTCTGGATGAGGTAATCCTAGCCTGTCAATTCTAATTCTTTTATGTGAGGTGTACTGAGTTGCTTACTAAATTGATGAAGGGTATCATTACTAAATATCTTCTATTGCAGAGTTATTTGGCGTTTGATGATACAAAGTTTTGTTTTTGCTAAACTCATTGTATCCAATTTTGTATCCGGTGCAACACGGGATATGGATGGATCAACAGAAATGTTAACTAGCTACAGTTTTATCATTTTTATTCTTTCCTTATTCTATTTTCTTTTGGTTCTGTTTACTGTTATTCGGTTGACGTTCCTTTAATAAGTAATCATATGACGAAACTTATTGAGGCTTGTCGTTTTCAGATTGTTCAGGAGTCACCATTTCTGACAATGGATCTGTTGGAGTCCTGCTTCCCATACGCTCTCTTGCGTACCTCCTATCATCACGTTTACAAGAACATGCAAGAAGGACCTGCATAGGCCATCTCTTTCATAGAGAGAGATTCAAAAAGGTGTTTTCAAAAGAACCTTTGACTGGTATTGCTGTAAAGTGATTGTGTGTCAGTTTTTTTTATATCATATTTTAACTGCTAACTGTAGTTACACAATCAGTAATAAGTGTTTTTGCATCTTGTTAGAAACAATGAATCTTCAATTATAGACTACAGATGTATTGTGGAAGATATTTAGATGCATATAGTCTATTCTTTCCATGTAGTTAAAATATGTGATGTAATGAATACTGTACGAAGTATTCTTGGGGAATTGTTGACGTTTACTACTAGTCTTGTTATGCTCTGATTGGCCAACCTCTTTTAATTTGTTCTGCGACATATAGGTTTTCTCTTGAGTCAAATCCAATGTGCATTAACCAAATCTGTATTTCAATAATCTTTTGTCTCCTGTTTCTTTCCAATTATTTAGATGTATGTTTTATGCTTCATCCCTGTTGGCCTAATTTAGATAAGGTAAAATCATGGTTACGATATACATGACAATGTAATTCAGGAACAAACTTCTGTATAATGTTCATGTGTGCAGTGGTGCAGTTCTTCGTGTTGGTCTGAGGCGGCTTTATATATATTATTTGGTTTATTACACTTTTCTTGAGGTTAGAATTTGATATTTTGCCAATGTATGGATTATTTACATTAATTATGGTTATAAGTGCTTGTAAAACAGCGTTGCTTTATGAATATTGAAGACAGAAGTCACACTCATCTGTCTGATGCATAATGACAATAAGTATGATTGATAGGAGTTATTTAATTTGATGCTTAAATTTAGAATACATTTGTCAATTACTGTACAGTGCATTTGGTCAAAATAATGTTACAACATTTGCATATTTATTTTACTCTTATGTCTGATAAAAGCAATTGGTTCAGGCAAGTATTTGATGATATAGTAGTTTGGCTAACTCATTGAGGTGTATATATAAAATATAATAATTTTTATAATTCATTGGCTGTACTACCAGTGTCATGCAGTCATATTGATCATATTCTATATGTGAGTTGTTTTCGTTATGAGCTCATGTTGTAAGAAAAGGGGGAGTGACGTGTTGTTTACACTTAAGAATTCCTTGCACCAAGGGCAGAGATGATTTAATGAGAATGACTGCTTAGCTTACCGATTGTACAGGACTGTCCTGATAAATTAACCTTAATTTGTGGATCACTGAATACTGTGTTCTGATTACACCGTGACTAAAAAGAACTGTATTTTAGCAAACTGTTGGCTTGGAAGTACCTATAAAATACAGCAAGAAAGAACTAAACTGTCGTTGGATGGACATTGTGTTTAATAGCATCTACAATCACCGTGAACTTAATAGAGGCCTATGCGCTACAAATCGTAATTTCGTTCATAAAACTTAAGGTTTCGATTGGACACAGACTGAAACTAGTGCTCGTCATAAAATTATCATTAGAAAATATATCGATTTATATGTACTATTCTATGATGTACGGCTGCATTAAATTAATTGCTTCTGGTTGCTAACCACGGTTTCGTGTGAAACGATAAAGATACAGAGAAGTGTGTTAAGCACCCGCGTGGCCTACACAGGTATACATTGAGCACAGATAAAGCAAGGACTATTTACACGATGAAACAGTTAGGTAGGTAGAATGTACAATTTCAGTCACAGGCTACTTCGAAACTGCTTTACGAAAAGGACTTGTTGTGAGGCTTGGAATGCACTCAGGAGGTCATTATTATCTGAAAGGCAAAAGGATATTGCTGTCTTAGGTTAATCGATACTCCAGATCGACGATGATTTCAACATTTCTCTAACTTGAGATGAAATATAAATGTATATATTATATATAAATGTTAACATCACCTTAATGCCGCATGGGCCACATCTGTTGGGAAACTTATTTGAACTTCATTAAACAATCCGCTGGACAGAAATTTACGAAATACCGTATGCCTACCAAGAAACACGGGGTGAAAAATATCGGCAATTTCAAGGGAAGTAATTTCTTTCTGTCGACAAGGCGGAAACTCAATTGACGCGAGTGATATACGACACAAGCTGACGACTTCCTCTTGAGAATGATGCTAGGGCTCCATCCGTCTATAGTTCTTGACGGGCGGATGCGGCAGCACCGCTGGTTGCAGAAGCAGCGGCTGACATTGGTTGCGATCGCACCCTCGGCGGCTGGTGGTGGTTTAGGCCCGACCACAGTCTGGGCACAGCACCTCTGCTCCGTCCGTCAGAAAGCCACGGCCGACGAGTGACGTGGAACAACGATAGCAGACGAAGCAATCGCTGTGCCAGTGACGATCGTCAAATGATATAAACTTAGTTCCTCCCAAACCTAAAGACAACACGTCAACAGAACGCTGTCTAACACTGAGCTGATAAGAAAAATTCGCAGATTCTGTCAGTCTGCTAAATGCCCGTCTCTTAACAGCTACATTCCAAGCACACATATTATCTCGCATCCTATATATATATATATATATATATATATATATATATATATATATATATATATATATATATATATATGGATGCATGCATGCTTGAGTGCATGCATACACACATATACATATATATATATATATATATATATATATATGGCCTATGGATGCACGCATGCATACATCTATAGGCCTAGGCCTACATAGATGTATGTACAGTGTTAGATGAAATACTTGTTAATTAAAGAAAGGAAAGACTCGGATCGGTTGACCTGTGATGGGTCTCGTGCATCTCGTGCACTTCTTAGCGAACAATTCTCCAAAGCAATCCGCGCAGAACGGCTTCTCATCACGAGACGTAAACTTCTCTCCTGCCAACATCCGGTTGCAGTGGGTGCACGTGAAGCACTCGCGATGCCACGGAGTGTTCTTGTACGTTATGCCACCTTTGTTTATCACCTGTCAACGAAAATGAACCCACCCTCAGAACAGCCTGTATACATGCATACATACTTGAATGCATGCGTATAGATAGGTGCATATTATTTAGGACTACATAACGCTCACGCGTATACATAAACAATATATCTTTGCAGGTTGTACTGGAGTGGCATTGGCTCCAGAATAAATACAACGAAACCAACTGACCATCTATGGCCCTTCGGCGCTCTACCTGTTAATTATCGAGTAATCGTGCTGAGGTAAGATTGTAAGTGCCTACAGCAGGTATGACATGGCACTTACTCCATTGCATTTGATGCATCGCTGAGCGTAGTTTTCCTCGTAGCAAGTCACACAGACGACTTCCTGGTCGCGAGGGATGAAACTCTTGTTTCCAATCGGCTGCTGACAGACCTTGCAGCAGAAGCACTGCTCATGCCACTGCTTGCCTTTGTACTCAAACTTCTTCATTCCTAAATATAGCACACACAGAGCACACACACACATTCAGCATCTTCAAGAAGATTTACGTGACAGACACCAATATTACATAATAGGCCTATTTAACGATGTGAACAGATTACCATGTCTAACTATGATAAACTTTAATAGCTTCTTACCACCTGTTTGATTGACACGAATCAAACGATGAGAGAAAAAGGTATAAGTCTAATCTAAAGAAGAAACTCTTAAATTGAACTGAAACGCAATTATTATCTTTAAATATGTCAACGGTAGTCGTAAGATGTAATTAAACTTTGGAATAATAAAGACTACCAATTGAGTGAACGAAATGATCATGAGGCCGACTGATGACCTGCTCGGAACAGTCCTTGGCATCCGTCGCATCTTGCAGCGAAGTTGTTGTCATGGCAATCAGCGCAGTAGAGCTTTTCGTTTTTACTGGCGAACGGACGATCGACGAGGGACGTCTTACAGTCAGCACACTTGAAGCACTTCTCATGCCAATGCTTATCCTTGTACGACAGATCCTGCAACCGACCAATCAATCATCCAATCTATATCTATCAATCAAAATGTCATAACACTCTTAGTGTCGATGTCCTTATATGTCACTGTCCTCAAACCGCAGATCTCCCAACCAACCAACCTGCCGGTTAGATCGATCGATCAATCAATCAATCGATCACTCAACAGACCAATCACAATCAATCTATATATCTGTCTACCCATCAATCGATAGCTCAATCAACCAGTCAGTCAGTGCATATGAGTCAATTAGTCAGTCAGTCAGTCAGTCAGTCAGTCAGTCAGTCAGTCAGTCAGTCAGTCAGTCAGTCAGTCAATCAATTAATCAATCAATTCATCCTTAAATGGCAGATTGCGACACAAAATCGGTGCATAGAAGAAACACTCAAATCAATCAACTGATTGTGGGACAATTCAGTAAGAGATTCACGTCGAAGCCCTGAATCGATTTACTTTTACTTTTGACATTGAAATATATCTGTCCTATTTTGCAAAAGATTGATCGAGCTTTATCGGTTGTAGGCCTATCAATCTGTTCGTTTTGCTCAATTAAGACTTACACATGTACTTACATTGTCTTATTGCTTAGCTACCGTAGTCTGTCTCTCTTCATGAGAGACTAAACCTTCGAATGGTAAACAACTTAACTTGATTTATAGGCGACTATTTAGTTTTAGTGTAATCGGATGATAATCCTCAGCTTTAGACACGGTGCTAGAAAAGTCGTTAAATAATAATTATTATAATAATAGCAGCAACAACAGCAGCAGCAACAACAACAACGATATATAGCAATAATAATAATAATGATGATGATAACAATAATAATGTTAACAATATTAGTAATAATATTGATGATGATGATGACGTCGATGATGATAATAATAGTCATTATTATAATAATTATAATGATAATGCAAAAGAAGAGAAATGTCATGGAGTCATGAAATCATTCATGAAGTGAATGTTATTCGGTAAATTTTTCAGTTACGCTCTGAGCTAGACTCATTTCGCTTCCGTGGGTGGCACGGATATGCTACGCGCTATGAGCATCCAATTACCTTAGAATCGGTGCCGATTGGGGTCCTGCAGTCTTCGCAGGTATTGGCAAACAGTGACTCGTAACACTTGATACAGAAAGGTTTCTCGTCTCTGAGGATGTAACGATATCCCGTCAGGTTGAGGTTACAGTTGAAACAGGCGAAAAGCGCCGCATCTGTAGGCTGCTGCTCCATCTCTTCAATCGACAACGCATAACAAGTTCAAACATCAAGCATTTATCTATCATGTAAACCAGAACTAGTACTGCAAAGTATACAGGTCTATAGACTAGACTACAGCATGTAAATGCAGAGGTTATTTTCCGCAACTGTCCTGCTGGCCTATAGCCTATAATATGTGTGTTAGCTGAACATTGTTTATTCCTAAAACGCTTTTATCATGCTCTGTCTTTTCTATAGCATTATCGGTTCAAAATTTATTTCCCGCACGAGACAAAATGATGATGTAATTTATGTAGGCCCAACCCTGCATGTGATAAGTAGGCCTCGTTGTTAAGCACAACGCATTTTACGCTGCTCCATTGCCTCAATCAGCGACGCTTATCAAATGAAAGAGCTGTCTCTCACACTCCGTATTATGTAGCCTGTAAGAACTATCTTATTAGGACACATTATAATAAATTTTTTTAACAGACGACTTAGTGCGATGTAGCGAACATATTAAGCGTAACGTATCTATGCTCGTGTATTCAAATGGAGATATAGCAAACATCATACTATAGAGAAGATGGAAGTGGACGAACAATTGAACAGAGATGACTATATGATTATGTATGTATATATATATACATATATATATATATATTCGTTTATTGGCCATGCTGACAAATTGCAGCGAGTAGCACTCATATACACATAGACAGAAAGTGAAAGTTGGGAAAGAAGAGATACCTGAAAATATCGTGGCATGTAGCCGAGGAGCCTGCAATGGACATAGACGGGTGGAGGGCATGCATTGCCAGATGTGCAGACGTGCAGTGAAGGGACGAAGTGCCTAACTATGTAGCAGCATATGTCCACTGGCTCCGATGTGGCCCAAGTTAACCATTGTCACTTATGGCGTTGACGAGGGCAACAGGATTACGAACTAACTAGAGATAGCAATGCCACTCCGCATTGCTAAGCCCACAATACACGGATAGACCTAATACGAATGACGACACTGACCGTGACTGACGACGATGACATTGATAATGATGACGATAGTGACGACGATTGCGATGATATCGATGATGATTATGAAGACTACAAATTTGAAGTAGTAGAACTCATTTTAGTTACCTTATCATAGAGTAGAAGTCGAAACTGCAGTCCGCCTAAACCGCATATATCGTCCACCGAAGCCTAGGAACGACAACTATTGAGACGAAGAGAATATCCCATCCACAAAGACGTGGCTCCAGAAGGCCAGCCTCTCAGCATCCAGTGTAGCAGTAACAGACTAGACCTAGCAGGGCTGCTGCCGCTGGGGCGTTGGCCTGGCGGGCGGCATCTTTAGGAGGCGGCTGCCCAGAAACTTCATAGATACCTCTTCAAAGTCAGTCAGGTTTCGCCTATGCCACGCTACGGTGCATCGCCTCTAAATAATCCTCCTCTTCCAGTCAGCATCCCACATAGCAGCAGCCGCCGGTCAGACAAATATAGGTCTACGTAGCCTTTGCCTCTGCCGTCGGCTTCCATCCTCTACACTTCTGTTCCAGGGTAACCGAAGCCATGGGCTCCCATTTGTTACTATAAATAGTTGCACTTAGTAGTCATTGCTAACTAGCTCCGTCTTGCGGTAGGCCGCCACAACAGATGGAGAGGCCATCCTTGAATTGGCCATCGATGAAGATACCAGGGAAACATGCGCACCCTCCTGTCCATGAACCCGGTGGAGTGGGTGCATCAAGAGGGGTATGATTCTCCATTTTCCATGACGTTCTTTGCCCTTTTCGAGCTGGTACAGGTAACACGATCCCACGTCCTTCTTCCCGTCCTTCTTCCCGTCCTTCTTCCCGTCCTTCTTCCCGTCCTTCTTCCCGTCCTTCTTCCCGTCCTTCTTCCCGTCCTTCTTCCCGTCCTTCTTCCCGTCCTTCTTCCCGTCCTTCTTCCCGTCCTTCTTCCCGTCCTTCTTCCCGTCCTTCTTCCCGTCCTTCTTCCCGTCCTTCTTCCCGTCCTTCTTCCCGTCCTTCTTCCCGTCCTTCTTCCCGTCCTTCTTCCCGTCCTTCTTCCCGTCCTTCTTCCCGTCCTTCTTCCCGTACTCTTTGCTTAACCATCCTCCCACAACTAGAGTCGAATGCATGCCACGTGTTGTTAGTGCATGAAGATCACTCTATACTGAAGCTCTTAGAATCGAAACCCAATGAACAGTAAAGAGGTCATTAGTAGGGCATTGATGGGCCGGAGATCAGCAACGTATGCCACTATTTAGCCAGACAACTCACGAACTCTGATAGACCGCGAATACTCGAGAGTGTGGCCTGTAGACCTACGCTATTGAAACCCGATGCTAGTAGCTTAAGCGAACCTCGACAGGCCGATTGCGTACTGCGTGCAATAAGCACCATCGAATTTACGCACTTGTCGAGTGTTTGATACACCACGCGACCTCAGGTGTTTAGGATCTGCCGATAGCAGCTCTTAGGTGCTGATACCAGTTAGCCTACACGTTTACTACAGAATGTGTTTTAGCCCCACGTTGTCTGAGAATGTTGTAGGAACAGTTACTGTAGGCTCAGATCTATGTAGTAGGCCTACGTGTCAAAGAAAAAATCACGGAATCATATGACTTAGCACTCCCAGCTAGAGCGTAAGCGTGATTAGATCTTTCGGTAAACATTTCCATGATTTAAAGAATAAACGGAGTAGTTCCAGATGCCGCTTGTCAAGTAATTTTTCCGAGATGAGTAATTCAAAAGAATTTAAACGGACGTTCTGATAACTTAAACTTTTAAAACATCTGAGACAACTGTTTGTCAGGACCAGAGGATCTACATTGTAGGCCTACTTTGGCGAGGCGCCAATGTACAACACTGCGCCATCGTGCACACAAAGTCGCTGAAATGATTATGCCTTCTGAATTCTATATTTGATCGTTTCCTCCACCATCATTGCCAATCACCCACCATCATCTGCCTCGGGCTCTTCTATATATCCCTCACCTCTCGGGCATTCCACTCATAACTAAAGGCTCACCTCTTCTAGAACTCCTACCCAAATTCACTTGACCATCCACCTTCAAATTCTGGACCCACATATATGACGCCGCCTTAACAACTACTCTGCCTCTTTTGTAGAATCTCTTCATGCTGGACTCAGAGCTCCGTCGGACTACGTACCCCTCGGACATCTCCAATGACTTGATGCAGCACCTCTCAATAAGCTAGTGTCCTAGCTGCGTGGCTTTCGAAGGGCGCTTTCTAAATTTGGAGATAGCGATCACGTTTTCAAATGGGCAGTGATTGTAATAAACCACATCCGATCATTTAAAATTAGCAGGATCGAGGCCGTATAAAAACCCTTAGGCTTATGTTTTACAGTTACCTGTATTTATTTTAGTTCAATGTATGTATGGATCCAGCTAATTTTTTAATAAATAACGGTTTCGTAATTTTAGTTTCATATCAACTACGCGACAAATTCCATTAACTTTCAAAATTATAGAAAATAAAGAAGTGAAGTCAATAATTACGCAAACCATATTTTTTAATGAACACAAAAGGATTCTCTGAATCACGCTGGTCAAAAGACAATTGTATGTATAGACGGCAATATGCAGCCGGACAGTGGAGTAGGGACTAGGGAGGCAAAGCGCCGCCTGAGGCGAAGGTACAAAATGCCGCCTCTGTTTATTATTTTCAACACTTTATTCTTGTGTATATCCCGGGATATGCACAAGGGGTTTGATAGGCACAAGACGCCTGCTTGATTATTCTTTTCAGTATTAAATTCATTATAGGAGCCTACAATTAGTAACAGCATCAGCATGAACTGTCAAAATTAAAACTGTTTAGCCAATTAAAATGCGTTATCATTTAATATAACAATAAGAAAAGAAAATAGGATAGTATTAATTAGGACATAAACCATTTATAAATCAAACAAAAAAGCAAGTCTCACAATAAAGTTACTAAACGTCTTGCAGGCTAAAAACGGCGATGTCAAGTTTATAACTTTAATGAACAATATAATATAATGTCAAATGCTGTATAAACTAAAATTGCGAACACTATAGCTATAGATATGAACAGTATATATAAAGACAGACATCATAGGCCTATCAACAGTAGTAAATAAATATATATATATATATGTATAGACAGAGACTGACAGACAGTAGGCACAGCCAAGTGAATCAGCGTGGGCGAGTGGGCTGAGACAGGCATTATGACCAAATATGACTGAGGCAAGAGCGAATGCCGGGCTAGGATAGGTTAAAAAGACCGGGTCCGGAGGAAGAGCGATGGGCTGAGCGCCTGAGAGATTTGATGTAAGATGACCAAATAAGGATACAATCGGGACAAATAACCAAATAAGGATAGACATGAGGTAGAAGGACCATAATGGGAGGATGCAAGAAAGGGTATAAAAGATGGGAGAAATTGAGAGTCGGGATTCACTCTCAGAAGGCGTCAGGTGCACAACAGAGGACGTCATCGACTGCAGGAGGAATCCACTCTCAAGGAAGCGACTGGAAAACGACAGATGACCAAGACGATAGAGATAGGTCTGGTTAAGGTCAACAGTCTGAGAGTGATGAAGAACGTTAATGAAGTAGCAAGCTAAGTTGTTCTACTTTAATATATTTTGAACTTAACCTAAATAATAAGAATAATAATCAGAAAGAGACTCTGGTGTCATTTTGTTGAACTCTAACGTATACGCAAACCGAAGAGACTGGAGAAACATGGCTACAATCCATCACCGCTACCACCAAGAATTGATGTCCAGATTGTTGTTTGAGAAAGGGCAACAACAATCTTATCCCTCCATTATATATATAAAGTTCACATAAAATTAAAATTAAACTGTAAATTTTGTATTCTTTCTCTCTACATATTGAAAAAAGTCCTGAATAATACCATTTGATCATGATGGGACTATAGCAAGCATAGTAATTAGAATAGATTGGTAATTGGTAATTTATCATACAGATTACGGGCAGAGTACGGTTTCATACTTTCATTCCCACTAAACTAAAATATTAAACAACATGGATATAGGATGTAGGCACTTGGCACCTAAGGATGCTTGGCACTGTAAGTGTGGGCAGTCCTGCTTCCTGGATACTTGCGCTACTAAACGCAGCAAATTTAATCTAACAAACGTGCAAAGAAAAAAGTCGCGAAAAAATGAATATTTTTTCTATTTATAAATAAGGTTAGTGTAAACATAGGCTATTTAGCTGGTGAGTTTAAATCAGGTTTAGCTGAAAATAAAAAATATACTGAAACAGCGCAGATGATCTTGTCTGCTGCAAGTTTGTACTATACAAATTGCAAGAGGATGCTATTTAATTTAATTTAGTAATAATATTACTAACGTCTAAACTCACTTTTGCGCCATGTCTATTAGGGCCAGCTCCTGGCATGGGCGATACAGGAAGCTGCCAAGGGCGCCAAATTTTAGGGGCGCCGAATTTTAAAGATAATACGATAATGTTTTCAGGAATAAAATTGTATGATGATACAAGAGATATTCATGAATTAGCTATTAAAAACTAGTTTTAGGCAAATTCCAATTCCAACAACGATATTCAATCTCTTAACACCTCATTGAATTTTCCGCTCTTTCCCTATTAATTTTTCTATGCCATAATCATCTACATATTTTGACAAAAAGCATTCATATGTGCCCCATGCAGTGTGTGCTTGATCCCATATTTTCTCACATCTTACTGCCTATGCAACGGGGGTGGGGCGCTTTTATATTGATGACTGCCAAATTACCTGAGGACTGTTCTGATGTCTATAAACACTAGGCGCCATTCGATCGTTTTGATGGTACTTCGGTATATATAGTATATGTTAGTTTTAAGTCGAGAAAAAACTAAAATGCATTGTGCCAGGATTAGTCAAGAGCAACAATAATCTTGAAGAATGCAACTTATACAATAATATTTAAACAAATTTTTTTACCGAAAATGCCACCCCTAGGACAAGTGCCGCCTGGGGCGGTTCGCCCCCCTCGCCCCCCGTCGCTACGCCACTACAGCCGGATTCCTCAGGGTCTGAGATCGGGAACCTTGAATTTGAGATCCACCAATTGAACTATATGAGATCCGCTATCACGAAGTGTTGACCCGTCACCTAAAATGTGTTTATCTTACCATAAGCGGCCATATGCACCTCGTTTCATACATTTAATGCTTATCCGAATCTCAAGATACATCCCTATAGGTTAATATGTATATATACATATAGTATAAAATTAGCAATTTAAATAAAAAAGATCCTAGAAGTTTGACTCTGTTAAGTGAAGAGAATCAAGCTCATAGTAGCCATGCAGCTTAAGGGGCCGTCCACATATTACGTACGCAGCGAGGGGAGGCGGGATAAAAATTTCGGCCATTTTGCGTACGGGTGCGTATGTGGGAGGGGGTTCCGAAAATATGTACGTACGCAAATATAATTGTCTAATTATGACGTCCACAATACAGAATATGAAAATAGAACTGTAAACCTAATCACAGACTATATTCCTGCTTAATCAATTGTATGTAGCATTTAAACGGTTTCAAATGCAAATGTTGTTATAGTGTTTTATTTCTTCATAACAGTTAACAAATTTAAGCGGTTAAATATGATGCTTAGCAAACTAAATAGCCAGTGGTAAGATCAATGTCTTATAGATATTGTGTGATTTACTAACTGAGTAACTTATGACTCGGATATATATATATATATATATATATATATTATAGGAAATGATGGGTCAGAGGACTGTCACAAAATCTAAACTGTGGCCTATAGTCAAGACAACATGCAAACGTTACCTACGTATTTGTTTGGAACAGAATTCCATGACAACTCAAAATCTGATCGCAAGATTGGAAGTTCAATCTAGCTAGTGAAGTATGAACAATCGCCAGAATAATGTGATAGCAGGCCTATAGTAGGCCCTAACCAAAAGTGATTCATTGTGCATCTCACATATCCCACAGTCCAGGAAATCTATAGGGGTCTAGCTAAAAAAATACCGTCGACCAGGGCATAATTGCTTCAGAAGCTTTCTAAATGTATATATGTTTGTATGTAATTATGTACGTATGTACGTATCTGCGTATGTATGTATGTCCGATTGTACGCATGTAAGTATGTACGTATATGTATGTAGGCCTACGTATGTATGTGTGTATGTATGTATGTAATTATATATATGTATGTATGTCTAAATATCGAAAACCTTGACCTACATAAGAAGCGTCTAATCTTCGACAGCTTGAAGTGGACTATATAAGCCCCCTATATTTAGGCGTAGGCCTACTGCATGCTAAAGATGTTAAGTTGCAAGTGGGCATCCTGTAGGTATCGGAATAACTAGACCGATCATTTATCATAGGTCCTAGTAGTCAGTAGGGGAGAGAAGAGGAGAGAAGAGGAGAGAAGAGAAGAGGAGAGAAGAGGAGAGAAGAGAAGAGGAGAGAAGAGGAGAGAAGAGAAGAGGAGAGAAGAGAAGAGAAGAGGAGAGAAGAGAAGAGGAGAGAAGAGGAGAGAAGAGAAGAGGAGAGAAGAGGAGAGAAGAGAAGAGGAGAGAAGAGAAGAGGAGAGAAGAGAAGAGAAGAGGAGAGAAGAGGAGAGAAGCGAAGAGGAGAGAAGAGAAGAGGAGAGAAGAGAAGAGGAGAGAAGAGAAGAGGAGAGAAGAGCTGGTCGTGTCTGCCTTTTCCGCGCATCTGCTTTGTAACGTCTGCCGAAGTTATATTGCCGCCTCTGGCGATCATTTCCAGAAGTTGTCGACCGTTACTTCAACCAGGTGTAGGTCATATACACGTAGGGCTAATGGAGTTGTTGATGGAAATGGAAAGGTGAAACGTAGGATGGGGATCGAAGGCCCGAAGGGAAGCGTCGAACCGACATATTCAAGAAACTTTGTAATTAACTACCAATAGCGAGTATAGTTCGCTGTTGGATGAAGGAGAAGTAAAGACCTACAAAAACAATACGACATTGAATATACAATAAAATAACAGCTACAACAGTAAAATGAGAGGAAGAGAAGAGACGCAACAGGAAATGGATAAGAACGGTGATATATGCGTTGGTATTAAACGTATTGAAGCATTAAATTTATCGATGTTAGTCGCTTTCGTCAACGAATGCGGCGACTATTGATCTGGAATAAGAAAAAAGCTTTAAAGGCAATCACGGAGATTCCTGTTATCAAGAGATATTTCATGTCAGTCCTGATGCCACATTCACCGAATGCTTTAAAGATATCGCATTCATATTGCATTCTACTGATTCTAGGGCATGTCTATTTCGATCAAGTTTCAAGAGGTAACTAACTTCGGGGAGGAAGACGTCAATGCACATATACCGAGGCTAATAAGAAAAATGAAGTCGCATGTACTTCTTACTAATGCCCCTCTGGATTATATAGGTGAACTTGAGGTTGCGTGCAGCCGTGAATTCAGCAGATTCAGCTGAACTGTGCTCTATCGTAATATATAGGCTTAAAATCCGAACCTTCAAAGCACCACTCAAAGCCAAGCCCAGAGCAATCGCATATTAACACACAAACAGGTCCTCCCTGGGACACGCTGCGTCAACTCGATGATTATAATGGGGTACTCTCGTAGACCGCCCTGACTCTTCAACTTAGCTCATCATTCTCAGCATCTAAGCATATTCGCCACATAACGACACGGTTCAAACTAAGATCGTCCTCGATTCTCTATTAAACAGATCGTATGCGCGAGTGTTTCTACTGGTCCGCAATACATGGCAACGGATGTTTAATATGAATGAATGACAGAAGTAAGTCATCTGACTGCTGTCTAAAGGAGCACAAGTTTTCTGACGGTTGAAGCAGCAACAAGACGGGACGAAAGATGGCGACTTGCATCGGGAGCGCAGGCCTATAATGGAACGCGCCAGTCAAAGGTTGTAAAGACCAACTCTAGAATTATACAGCAAACGCCTGTCAGAGTATGTAGAGACGAGCACTAGATGAATAGAATACCCCACGCCAGTCAAGGGATGTGATGGAATGCCAGACAGCCCAGACTCCAGTCAATGGACGATCATTAGAATGCTTCATCATTCATGCTAAAGTTATGGGATGAAAGGAGTCTCAGAAAGACGAACACTAGAATATCAAACGCTAGTCTAAAGATTATAAGGTGAACACTCAGAGCCGTATTTAGCTTGTGTAGGCCCGTTTCGAAAATAAAGTGGAGGTCTCTTAGAGAAGCCTACTTGCACTAGGAAACATGAAATAAATTAAAATAATGTAGGTGTAATTCTATTCGCCTAAATTACCTAGCAGGTTATTGTACATGAAGTCGATAAATGTTTACAATAGACAAATTTACAATGTCAGCTCTTATCAGAGGCGCAACAAGGTTTTGAAAAGTGGGGGGCATAGTTTCTAAAATATTGCGGGAAGCGCCAAAAATTTGTTTGCCCCACTTTTTGAATTTTGCCCCCCACCCAGAAATGTGAAAATGGGGGCACAAATTATTTTTAACAAAGGTAATCTTAAAAAGCCATTGGATAAACATAAAAAGAACCGATTTGGGGACACACGGGGGGCATTGAGCACTAAAACTGGAGGGGCTTTGCCCCCCTAGTTTTGAAACTGGGGGGCCGGTGCTCCCCAGCCCCCCGCTTGTTACACCCCTGATTCTTATTATACTATATCGAGTTTTACATGCATATCAAGCTGGTACCGTTACAGATAATCTAATTGTTAACCTAATTAAATTCTAGTTAAAATTTGATTGAAGGTGGTTCAGCGCGTAGGGCATACAGCCATACACTACATTTTACTCACTCTGTGCTGTATATCAACCTTAAAAATATCGACGACGGGACTTTGATGCTGAGAAAGAATCAATAATATCTTGAAAATCAAGGCTTTGAACGATTTCGGATTCAATATCCATAAGTAAGGGTTAGGGTACTTAATTACTCTTTCTTGACCAATGGTTGATCTGATAGCATTTTCATTGTGTTTGGGATGACTTAAGGATCTTCAACGCTGCAGTTAGAAACTGGCCAAGTTAGGCCTAAGTAAATGCACCGAGCGACATATACAGGTTTGAAACACCGATTTGTAGGTTTGTCCAGTTTGTAGGGTTCAATTCATTCATAAATTTTAATATTTGCAGTGATTCTTTCCTTGTCGGTAATGATCGAAGTTCTTTTAAAAATAGTTTATCAATATCACCTTTGTTTTCCATAGAACCTTTACAGGGTTCAGATCTTTCAGCAAATTGATCGATTGCGCCACGTTGACATTCTGCTGCCTATTCAAAAAGAAGTTTCGTATGGATGGCGCTTCTGCATGTGCTTCAGATTCAAATTTCTTCATTGTTAATTGTGGTAGGATTAATTATTTAATGTTCTGTAACTACTAACTGTAACTAATTATATCTATTTTTATTGAAACTTTAGAACCGGAGAATTGGAGCACCAAGAAACAAATTCAAACATGAAATAGCTTGAAAAGTTTTATAATTCATGCATGAGAGTATGAAGCGCTCAGCCAAATTAAATTGACATGATCATAATTAATAGGCAGATATAATAATAAAATTGCCCCGTGGTCAGACAAGTATAGACAGGCACGTTAATGTTAGCCTATAATATCCTTTAGATGTAGGCCTATAGGCCTATAGTGTCACTGTGTCAGAACTTTCTCAGAAGCAGTAATGAGGCAGGAATCAAAT
The DNA here is from genome assembly GCA_959347315.1 of Bimastos eiseni. Classification (NCBI taxonomy): domain Eukaryota; kingdom Metazoa; phylum Annelida; class Clitellata; order Crassiclitellata; family Lumbricidae; genus Bimastos; species Bimastos eiseni. Next base: position 14,120,628 of record OY365808.1, on the reverse strand, counting down.
GAAATGAAGGGATGGTGAATTATCTCCGATTTACAGACAGCGTAGGCCTCCTGTAGAGCTACAGGATATAAACTAAAAGAGACAGACAATTTTACCAATTGATCAACGCAGAGAAAACCAAACAATGGTGATTGAAAAGACCAAACATACAACCAGGGCCGTAGTCAGTAGGAGGCAAGACGAAGCGAGTACCTCGGCATAACTATCAAGACGAGACAAGAGTCAGACAAGGCATGCCTCTTCTTACTTCAACATGTAAACGGTAATTGAATATTTTATTATTATCTGTCTTCTTCTACAAGCGTCTGACCAAAAATTAATCATTAAAATGTGCTATAGCCTCTGCTGACCTGTAAGTTTATGTACGAAGGCATTCTATATCGCTACGGAACCAGTCAATAAAGTTTCAAATCCTCATTTTGCTTTCTTTGATAAGTGGCGATAATCGGGAGTTATTAGGCCTAAACGATAAGAACTATCTGTGTTTAAATAAAAAATTATTTATACTAAATCCCTTTAAGAATGGCTTTGAACAGCTAAGAAGCCTAGGAATAGAATACTTCACTAGAGAACAAGAAAATGTACATAGTCGTGGCAACGCACAGAAATATCCTTCGTAAGTTATCAATGTTAACTTGTACAACGCTAAAAAATTGATGCATTTTACACACTCATGCGTGGGTCGCTTGGCATGTATATGCGCCTGTTCTCTTGTGGGTCTGTTGATCGGTTTATTGGGCGGTGCACGTGTGGGTCTGTTGTCTGCCGATCGGTTGATGCGGCAGTGCGCGCGTGACCATTGTAATAGGACCTACTGTTACTGTAGACTATAGGCAGTAGTAATGGCCAATTAGCATAATAAAAGTAATTACAACTATTCTGAGGGACCGATAACGGAACTGATTTGAGATGGGTTTACTTAATTGATGAGTTCTACAATTATCAGCTTTTGTGCCATATGCAGCCATTCTATTACGATGTAGGCCCTACACACAAAAGCTCACATGATCCAATGCTCATCGATCGCTTGTATATTTGATTTGGATCGATCGATTTTCCAACCGCTTACTCTTTTCATATGGGAAGCTCTGAATACAAAATGGTGTAGCGTCATTCGACGCTTACATAGAGAGAGTGTGATGATCCTATATGAAACAATTGGACGCCGCAGGAAACCCATAAATTTGGTAAAATTTATATACTTTTGTGAAATTTCGTCAGCTTATTCTATTCCATCCCATTACACAACCCCTAGAGAAAAGCTTAATTTTTTCTTCGCTTCTTCTAGTATCTTCTAACAGAAAATGAAGGCAAAATGTCGTGATCGAAGCTCAATCATCGACCTGTTTATTTCGCCCGAGAACAGGAAGGCATTTTGTGCAATCGATTAGCAAGCAAATGATCATTGAATTTCATTTGCATGGATGCATAAACATTTTCCAACAGACACGCATGTACAATGTATAGGCCCACACGCTTACTTTGCACCGTCATTTCTAATCGGCGTCTAATGTTGAATGCATACGATGTCAACATATTCTGGGTCTGCACTTACACTCATTGGTAGTCATGGAGGCTACGATGGTAGAGAGATGTTGCAGACGTCTTTTAACAAAACTTGTAACAAAACTTGGATCGAATGCTTTTACTGGCGCACGTACCATTGCAAACATTACTTCGGAAACTGTCTATGGCGACTCTTCCGTTTGCGCCGACCATCTTTAGAACGTGCAACGTAGCTATACAAACGACACGCAGCGTCTTCTATTGGATTACTTAAAGTGTTGAACACATGCACTAGGATTATAATAAGCCAAGTCATCCATATGTTCTCGAACACATCCGAACTCACTGAAGGATCTCTTTGGTCCTTGGATACGGCAGGTTCCTCTGTGACGGCATCATTACAATAATCATCTTCGACGGCTTCGCATGCATGCGAGTCTCTGATGAGACAATGGCGCCGCACATTACAATAGGCAATAGGCGTAGGCTATATATAATCTCTGTTCTGTGCTCATTCTTGGATGGACACAGCTAGAGAGTGATCTGATTTGCACAACGGAACTATTGCACAGCAGTCGGCAGCACTGAGACGTTAAGGAGGTTGAAAGATGACGATGATGACGATGACGAGCACTACTATTGTTGCGGGACTAATGGCTGCGTTTATCCTATTCGAGCATCTGCCTGGTTGCTTCAACCTCCAGATAGTGATCGGAGATGGAGAAGACCCAAGCACCTGCAATTTCTCTGCGCTTTTAAATGCATCCATCGCCGTTTCGTCATCGAGCGACGACAACCAGCTGGTTCTCTTCAACTGCAGTGACCAAGTGGTCATCTCCTTCGAGGACCAGATCACACTGTCTGGTTATGTGATCGTCGACGGACAGCACCAGGTGACCTTCGACGGTCAGGGATTCTTCAGGCAGCTCATCATCGGTGGTTATGGAAGCAATGTGACGCTAATGAGCCTCGTTGTGGCGAACGGTGGAGGCCACCCTCCACGGCTGCAAGGACGCTGTGCACCTACAGACCTGTACTGCAGCTCGAAGAACGACAGCGATCCGGTGGAGAAGTACGACGGAGGGTGCCTTTACGCCAGCAACGGTGGAGTCCTCTCCCTCGTATCGGTAACCTTCGTCAACTGCTCCAGCTTCGGGGATCCCGTGGAAGACCCTCTCCAGCACGCCAACGACGTGACCTACATGGGAGGCGCCATCTACGCCGACTTCTACACGACCGTCTTCATTTCAAACTCAACCTTCGTTAATAACACGGCTCTTCACGAGGGTGGCGCCATCTATAAACTGCTCCCGCTATTCACCTCATTTCCGTTGGCTCTTGTCATACTTGGCAGTGTCTTCGAAGGAAACTCGGCCCTCGGTCAGTACGACTCGACGAATACATTTCGACAGACGAGCGGCGGTGGAGCAATCTACTCAACGAGCAGCATGCTCATCTGTGACTCTGTGTTTTTGGGAAACTCGGCCGAGATGCAGGGAGGTGCGGTACGCTCACGTAACTCCGATATCTTCATTGACAACTCCATCTTCATCAACAACACCGTTGTCTCCACTGGCAACGCATCGATTGTAGCCAAGGGTGGTGCCATTCACGCTGAGGACACAACCATCGCCTGCTATCAAGGACGTGCCACAATACGAATCATGAACAGTGTATTTGTATCAAACGAGGCGCCTACCTCGGCCGGTGCACTCTATATCAGTCTAGCTACTGTCAATCAGACGGTGACCATCACAAATACATCCTTTGTGGCAAGCAGGGTTTTAGAGAACAGCAGTGACAGCGAACCATCTGCTCCAGCGATGAGGATATCTTGCGATGCCTCGCAATTCATCTTCTTTGACGAGGTGAAGCTAGGCTTCAGTTCGATCGCTGAGCAAGACGCTGGGCTTCATGACTGCGTCTCAGTTGATGCGAAATGCATCGGGACCAGAGGATCGACTGCTAACATCAGTTCATTTGGGCCAGGATTTAGTGAGATGGACGATGACCTAGCCGAAGGTTGGTTGTTGCTGGCCTCTGACCGAGACTTTCTAGAAGCATCGATGGAGAACAATGAGACGTGCTCTTTGACGCTGCCATTTGTGCCCTGCCCTCCAGGCAAACATCGAGCCACAGACACAACGACACAGCCAAATCAATTCAAGCCAACCACTAAAACAATAGTTTCGACAACGAAAATAACTAAAGCACCGGCTTCGGCCGCGAAAATGACTAAAGCTACAACTACAGCAACGACAATGGCAAAAACGACAACTTTGGCAACGACAGCATCAGCACAATTTCCAACAAAGACACTTCCAACGTCAATGCCAACAACTTCAATTAAGCCACTTACAGGTTACAATAATAAACTATTTATCAGTAGATGGGTCAATAATGGAAATAGTTAAGTCAGTGATAAGTCAGGTGATATACATGTAGGCTATACGTGACCAGACCAATTATGTTACATTTTATTTTTTGGAGATAGTGTGCGCAAAAATTTTTGTCTGTGCAACATTTTTTAAATGCTTAACACTTTTGAGCGCAGGTTCTAGCTGAATGCAATGATAGTTAAATAAAGCTAGACCACCATAGCGGTCCAGGATGATAAGTTCTGGTAACCTATGAAAATCTGTTGTCTAAACAAAGAGACGTAGGCCTATCAGCCCAGTAAATCAAACTTTCTGGAGTAAGATAGACCGCGAAAGGCTATAGGAGACTCGATTAACGTAGTTTAATAAAAAAAATCGCGTGGCTCGTCATTTTTTGCCAAAAATATTTATGTGTGCACACGGCACACTACATTTTTGTGTACGCTGGGTCCGTCCACGGCTCGTGTGCGCGCACACATGCGCATAGCTTAGAGAGAACGCTAGACCAGACTGCATTTTCAGGAAAAGTTTAAGTCAGAAACTAATGAAGCTCGTCGTCAAAATATAACAATTAAGGGACACATCTATAGAAGTAGCAGAATAAACTAGGCTAGTAGGCGTATTATAATAGATTAATAGACTAGCAAAATTGATCAATAGGATTATTAGGAGAGCTCAGTGGCGGTTCTACAGGGAGGGCCAGGGGGCAATGGCCCCCAACTGAGCTTGTAGCCTCCACTGCACCCCCCAGAGTTTTTCCCCATGTGCTGTGAAATATGGTGCTATTTAGACTTAATATTCACTTGCTAAGGCATGATGCATGATGAAATTCAGAATTTTTGGGGCATTCTCAAAGGCACGAAGTACTAACTTGCATAACGAAATCTGAAATTATTTTTTCTGAACATTCTCACAGAATCACTTACTTACTTGCTTAGAATTTTCAGTGATAGATATGGTCTTAGATCAGATAATAGAATAGGTCAATGAATTCATATACAGTTATCAATCCTTGTTGATGGGACAAAGATATATTAGTCGCAGGAAGATATATTCTCTGTAGTATGATTTTTGCCAACAAGAAAGTGAATGAACATTTTCTAGATTTCAAATTAGCAATCGGATTAAATTCAAAGTCGTTGTCATGGCTTATTTTAGATACTCTTAAGTCATTTGGGGCAAGCATAGGTTCAGGTTTTGTTGGTCAAGGTTATGATGGTGCAAGTGTAATGAGCAGTGTTAATAAGAGTGTCCAGCAGTTGGAAGGCAGTTGGAGGGCACTGGCCATTTATTTCCACTGCCACGCACTTTATTTAATTGCATGTAATTTCAGTTAGTGACTCTATTCCAGAAGCTAGAGATTTGTGCATTACTTATAATTGAAAGGTTATACGCTTTTGCTTCAAGTTCTCTTATGCATATGAAATGGGTTGTAGCACATAGTGAGTTACATCCTAGGAATCCGGCAAGGCAATTCCAGCAGATCAGTGATACTAGATGGGCGAGCCGTATTGTTGCTTGCCGTAATATCATTGATCAATTAGATGCATTTGTATAATATGCTAGAGAATGTTGATGGGGCAAAATGTTAAAAGAGCAGTTGAAGGCTTGAAACTAGATGCTTGTTATTGCTACCAGACATTATGTATGCACATATTGTATCAATTCAACTCCAATCTTCGAATGTTGGCTTATCTGCAGCTGCCGACGTTGTCAGACATAAAACGGTCATTTTAAAAGAAAATTTAGATGAAACAGGGGTCTTTGTAAAAGCAGAAAAGTACAATAAGAATTATTAAATTGACCCAGTATTAACTAAGCAACGTGTCCGACGTGTCCTCTTAATGCCTATCCGTTTTTCTAGCTCGGCAGTTGATGAAACTGTGAGACAACGTTCTCGAGTGAACACACATGCCACATTTAGGCAGCACATTTCTCAAATAGACAGACGATTCACTTATTGCTATGACATGCATTTATGCCAAAACACATGTCTTCCTTGAAATAATTATAATGATAACGTTGTGTCTTTTTCACTTTTGTATGACAGTAATTTTGAAGACCTCAGCCATGAAATTCCCCAAGTGCGGCGCCTGCTAATGCACTCAAGTTTATGTGCAACTAATATGACCACAACGCTAGTTCTGGCTTAATTCTGGAACCATACAAACTTGCTTTTCATTAATGTACAGAATGTTGAACAGAGCCATTGTTTTATCAGTAACATCAACAGCCTGTCGGAACACTTTTCTGCTCTAAAATCAATAAAACATATCTAAAAAGCATTATGTCTGATATTTGTCTAAGTAGTCTGACAATGCTGTCGATTGAATCTGTTCGTGCGTAGTCCATTACCATAGGTGCCTTTGTGGATCAGTTTGATTCATGACTTAAACTTGCTTTTCATTAAGTGTATATAATGTGCATAGTTAATGCCTTGCTTTTATAAAAAGTCATTTGATTTAAAAATATTTAGTTTGTTGATGTAAAGAATTCATGTTGCTCTATAATGCATATACATGTATCTGGTCAATGTCACTCAGTGTGGAGCTATACCTAGCGCTCTCAATTTCGAAATATTCGAGTATACAATTGGCCCCCTTCACTTGGCCCCCCTGATGGAAAAACCTAGAGCCGCCACTAGGATTGCATAATCGATAACGTGATAGACGTAGCGGAGTGTAGGTGTCTGCGTACAGAGGACGAGAGGAGATTGCTGGCGGCTGAAATGGATTGACTAGGAAGGATAGGCCTACTGGGTAGAAGTAGTAGAAACAGGATCTGAAACGAGGTGATATTGGAGGACAACAAGAGACAAAGCTGACAAAATACGGAAATAGATGCCATCGTTGTTCGGTAACATATTCTATGTGCACTGATTCAAGTCTATTATTTCGGATCATATAGCCCAGCTATCTCGCAAATCCGTGATCTTTGTCGACTGCGCCCAATACTCAACCAGGGCCTACAACACAGCATGCACAATAGCCACATCAATCGTTCGTTCAAAACTACTGTAATTCCCTCTGTCACAATATCGACTCTTCGCAAATAAAACGCTTCCAAACAATTTAGAGCGCTCTTGCTCGCGTAGTCACCAAAACTCCAAAACACTATCATATAGGCCTAACACCTGTTAATCACTTCATTGCCTTAAAGCCCCTCAACTCATCCACTACAAAATTGTATCTATCACTTACAATGCACTTCAAATCTCTCAACCCTCTTACATTTGTCAACTACTTACAATTCAACCGCCCGGATCAACTCGCTCATCGTCATATCTTTCCCTATCTCGACCTATAGTCTTATTGTCCCTGAAATTCTTCTACTGCTCCCTAGTCTATGCTGTACCACGTACCAGCCCTTTGGAACGGACTCCCAAAAGAACTCCGCCAGTTTGCTCATCCCCACATTTCACCTCCAAATATAACCTCCACTCCGCCTTCATTATCCTCTGCTCTTTCCATTCACGACTAAAAACCGAACTCTTCAAGATGTCCTAGGCCTATCCAGACTCTATTCCAGTGCCACCACATGATCACCCTCGTCACCGACTACCACCGTAGCACCATGCTGTCTTCTCTGCTTGACTCAGCCTTGACCCCCGAATTTTGACCTGGCACCGAAAGAAAACGAGAGGATTGGTTTTTACGGACTTGATTTGGTATAGCGCCGGTAAATAAGCTGGTCTCCCATGACGTGGCTTTTGTGGGCGGTGAGAAATTTTCGAAGATTTCCATTTCCATTTATTAGTAGCCTAGACTCTTATTGTCTACACAAAGACAGCATCAAAGAAGATCTCCGGGTGAAAGCAGAGGTGTTGAGACAGACATGCGCTGGACAAACTTTGCATTAAAGTAGCCTACTATAGGCTACAGTTCGCCTTGCCTCAACGTGCGGGCGACAATGGTGAGCTTACATCAAACTGGTTAAGTGATTTAGGTCTTCGCTTTTGTGCGTTTATTCAACTACTTAAACAATTGAACGATTTAAAAAATTTGATTTACGTGTTATTGACGATCCCGTTAGCAATGGCGACTAAAGGAATGGCGTCCGATTTCGCTTGTCAAAGCGTCTGGAACAGAAACTCCGCCGATCTAGCGTTCGATGGAGACGTGGAAACCTGTTACGTCAGTGGACTGGAAACGATTTCCTGGTGGATGATGACATTCCGACAAGCGACGAATCTCAGCAGAGTAACTTTAACAGGTCTCATCATCGTGTGCCATAATATTATCCTACTATGGATCACATATAATATTATATAAAAGTAGGCCTACAGCCTGCTCATTCAATACGACTGCATGATAGGCTACGCATCACGCATCAGGCATTCACGCGGCTTTCCCTTCGGAGATGTTTAATTTCCGGTGTAATTAAGTATAAGAATCCGCTGACCTGATGGTCATATATCTATGGTCATATCTCGCATGGGATATTCCTACATCCGTGCAAGATAAGTATGTGATTGTTCAATACCAAATGTGACGCCATAAAAGTACCGGCCGAGTCATCGCATGCATAGATCATAGTATGGGAAACTTTCCAGGCCCTATAGAAGAACAGCATGTTGATTAGGTGCTCGCCGCTGGAAAGCGATCCACATGGGGCGGTTGCAGCAGCTGGCGACTGAGATCTCTGGTCCTTAGATACATAGCCATACTTTAACTTAAATGCATGCGTGTATGATCTTATGAATAGGACAAATCGATGGCGACGTTGTGTTGAGATTCGGCGACTATTACGATCCACTGGGTAATCCGTGTCTCTCAACAGGCATCAATCCCGTCGTCTGCAAACAGACATTTCGAGGAGAGGCCAATCAAATGGTCGTCGACTTCGTCACTTCAACGTCAGGTGTTCATCTCAGCTTGCAAGCGAACCGCCTCCGTCCAACCCGCTTAACCATATGTGAAATTGCTTTCAACGTTTATTAACTTACAAAGTTGGAACGACACAATGGTTCACCTCCAGTCGCCTCTGACATGTGTGCAAAAAATATTTACATTAGGGTAAATTTACTTAGACGGGTGTTTACTTCGGAGTGGCACGTTATTCTTAGTTCACAAATGCACGCAATGACACTTTTAGCAGGCTTTAATCCTCACCTTTGACATGACCTTAATTTCAAGTATTGATCCCAATTATGGAATAAACATTGTTGCTCTATTGCTGGTATTGCACTTAACAGCAGTAAACCTACTTATGTCACCTATTTTGAATCTCAACATCTTTATTTGGGATTCAACTTTATCATACCAGAAAGTTATTTCTCAAGTTGAGACAAGGGATCCGTTGCAACTGTAAACCTCGATCTCTTCATTTTTGGAAGCACATTCACATGCTGTAATTAGGCTATCATAGATCCTGTCACACTTGTAGCTGCTCAATGCACTATTCAGGTCATATTTTGTTTCACTGATTATTGCTTTGTTTCTGTTAAGCAGTAATAACATAATTATGCACCAAATTTTGAAGCCTTGATGTTAATTTCACTTTTTTGCTGATTATGTTAAACTGTAATTCTTACACATGCAATCGCTGTTGATCTTTCCTTAACACATGATTCACCCAGGAATGTTAAACTGTGTAATTCTTACACATGCAATCACTGTTATCTTTCCCTAACACATGATTCACCCAGGAATGACACATCACATCACCAGTGTTAGGACAAAATTGTTACCTTGTACCTTTATTCAAGAGCTCAGCAGGGATTTTCATCTCCTATATTTGACTAGTTTTGTCATGCTGTACAGAGTACACTGTACACTAGTCTCATCGCCAGACACAACCTCTACAAATTAATGGCATCGAAACATCAAGGTACACAGAGTCATGCCTTTAACCTTTGCAAACCTCAACTAAGGATTGATGTCCATAAATACTTATTCTGTAGTAATATTGCTAATACATGTATCTGAAACCTAAGTTCATTCAAAACATGAATCAGTTAATTCTGCTCCAACAGATCCTTCTGCAGATAAGCACTGAAAGTTAATTGTGGTCAGAAACAATTATATATTTACTTCTGCATTTTTGTCGTGTGTAGATTAGCTACTGAAAGCTATTGTTTTTATTCATTCTATATCATTCTTTTTCAATGGTTCTAATGAAGTGCCATCAAAATTCCAGAAAAACTGGTCCACAACCTGTATGCACATGCACTTTTTACATCCTCCACCCATGTATGCACGCTTGATGCATTCATTTGAAGGCCAATAATAGAAAATTATTATCCAGGTTTTAAACTCTGTTTTAAATGCGTACGGTTGCGATATCGCCATGCGGGCCGTGTGTTTCCCTCCTTTCCAGGGTGCCTCCTAGTGTTTGCAGGTCTGTGGGCTATGGGCCCCATTGTATATACATTGTATATACAATGCATATACATTGTAACTACATTGTATCTACAATGTATCTATGAATATTTATGAGCCTGATCAGAATCGGATCCATCACAAATTGACCCCAGAAGCGGGGTGGAAATGAGTCCGCAACAGTACACACATTATCCATAGGCCAACATACATAAGTATATGCCTTTCGGTCAACCCCTCCACTGGATGCCTTTATATACTGAATTGATGCCCCTTTATTTAATGTGTTAGCTTTGTTTCATTATTTTCACCTCGTTAACATGAAATACATGTCTTATGATACAGCATGTAAATCAGTCTGTACAAATAAGGAATCATACTAAAGAAGTAAATATATTGAGCACAAAGGGTTGGGGCTTTTTGCCTGGAGGCTAAACATGTCCAGACCTCTTAAAGGGGAGGGCCCACATAACTCAATTGGTCTTAACAGCACTAAAGTCTAAAATGGAACAACAAGTGTAATGGTGATTGTGTTTACTATTAAAATTATAACATGTATAATAGACATGTCTATCTTAATTAAAATGTAAACAGCAAAATAATTGAATTAATATTGTAAGACAAGATGAAGGGGAGGACTATGAAATATTCAAACACTGAGACAAACAATTACATGCTAATTTTTTAAAGTCAATTATTATTATTCAATCATCCCATTATACCCACAAACACAATAACTAAGGTTCAAAATTTCCCACTCAGAATCCAGAATACTCATTGAAGCTGAAAATAACAGTTTATTCAAGCCAAAATAAAAATATTCAGTTCACAAAATAGATACACAAACGCTGATGTGCATACAGCTACTGTAGAAAACTAATTCTATTCCAGCAAAGCAACAAAGGCACAAACTGTGTCACCAATCACAACCACTGCACACGGCGGCTACACAGAATGTAGCAGATAACAAACAAATGACCACTCACCAAAACTAATCTCACCACAAACTTTAACAAAGACACAGCTGCAAATATACACTACAAACACATTTCTATTACCCTATTAATGTTTGTTTTTCACTTTAATAAGGCTTACTGCTCAGTAACTGGTAAGTTGTAATTAAAACACAATTAGCATTTTACTTGCTAAATATGCCTTCCATCTTCAAATTATCACAAGCACACCTCAGCAAATGCTTTATAATAGAAAAGTGCACATACGTCTGTAATAACAATTCCAAATTAGCTTTTCATACAAACAAGTCCTATCTGATTACATAAAGTGCAGTCAAAGTCAGGAATATTATGCCTGATGAACGCAAGTCATATCATCATGGAACTTAATCTAACGACTTCTTCAGTTGAGAATAGGCCTCGTTAAAATGCCTCGTTAAAATGCCTCGTTAAAATGCCTCACTTTCTGTCATACAATATTCCCAGCAGGTGGCAAAGTTAAAACTCAACTAGCCAGTCATTTGTGAGATTCATCACTGGAAATGACTTATCCCAGACAGGAAGCAAAGCAGTTCTTTATCGCATCTCTGAAATGAAATCAGAAACTGATTGTATATACAATTAAGCAAATGTTCGTGAAGCACAAAGAGCTATGCAAAGGCAACTCATCATCTTGGGTTGGGAGCCGCTTGTGTGGCTGCCATCTACAGTCAACTGAACATTTCTTCCACATGTTCTGTAACACTTATTAATTTTTTAATACAACATGTGCACAAGCGCTTTACTAAATGTTTTGGTATATACAAACTAAGCATAATTAAAAGCAGGCAAATAATTCAGTTAGAGTGACATGTTGGATTGCCATATACCATATGACTTGAGTCATTTGGTTTATGTGTGTGAGTTCACTGGGATATCATTTTTGTGCAGATAAAACTTGAGGCTACATTTTATTTGAGGTATGTCTTGTGACTTGTCTATTGTCTATACAGATGTTGTCCACTGCCCTTGACAAAGCTTAGAGTAGGATAATGGCCAATTAACTTAACGTGTTAAAGACTGAATTTCTGCTAATGGGCACTACACAGTAACTCTTAAAATTTGGATGGCTCAAATTTCTTAACTGGGTTACTCATTTATTGAGTTTGCTGCTTGTAACTGGCGCATTTTCTTATTCTACTATATATCTTGCAGTGTAAGCGGAATTAGTTAATTCATCACAATGTGCATTGTAAGGCAGTCTCTGGCAACAGCATTGGTCTCATTGTGCCATAGGTACAGTAACTCACTTTTATTTAGTGCCATACAATCAAACATGCTGTAACTCTAAATAGTCATGAATGATGGCTAGAGCCATAGTTCAAAATATCGACCTATAATTCCATAAATCCGTGCATTGGCTTCCTGTTCAGGAAAAGATCTGTTTCAAATTGGACTCATGGCTAATAAAAGATCAAACCCTGTTCAACCACAATACTTAAAATCATCTTTATTCCTCATGAAGGTCAACTCTTCTGGTCATACCTCAAACTAGCATTTTACTTGCTGAACATATTTTCCGGTTGCTGTCTACCTAGATTTTAGAACTCTCTCCATACACTTGTTTGTTCTGTTCAATTGCTCATGTAATTCCTTTCACAACTTGAGACTTACTTTTCAAATTGCACATTCATCACAGGCTGCCTGCCTCTCAGTGGACTGATCTTCTGGGTAACAACACAATTATGACTTGGTTTTGGTGCACCATCGCTTAATGCTTCGTGGATTAGACACAGCATGACAGAGGAACCTTACTGGCTACAATGATAGTGCCTGCAATTAGACTATTCTGCCAATTTGCTTTAAAATGCAATATTGCTCTCATGAGGAAATGATTGTGAAATAAATACCAGACAAATTATGTTTCTGGCCAATCTGTTTCCAAACATTAACTGAAAGTGTGAAAGTGCCTGGAGGTGTGAATTGCCAAGGTCACAAGTGTAATGGGACAAGAACACATTTATTCTGTCTGCTAGTCTGAACCAAAATGGTAATTTCTTCAGACCATGACAGAATTTTCATCAATCATTACTATTTTTTCCTTAGGATGACTCTTACCAAACAGTTATTTATTGTTATCAATACTGTGAGAGAATGGTCTTACATAGATTCACTAATAACTAGCTTCATAAAGTGATTACAGACTGTTTACTGTATCACATCCTTATTGTATAACCTCAGCTTCATCCTTTCAATGATTAATTAATGACTGTTGCAGATGGTATGACTGCAGTAAATGACTGAAACGACAGCAAATATAGGCACTTTCAATAGTAATATTAGATAAAGTGGCATGCATACCTTGCAAATGGTATGTACGATAGTCCATACCATGTCATAGCTACGAACTGCAGAATGCAGAACAGTATGGCCAGGCCATTAATTTTCCACTAAAACATCAAGATGATAATGCAGTCATAATTTTAATCAAACACTCATTTGCAACAAAATCCCAAAGGAACCTAAAAGGCACTAAAAAGAAAATACAGCACTAGGTATACACTATTTCAGCGGTTTTCAACCTTTTTAGTCTGAAGCACCACTTATAAATTGTGTGTATAGTTCGTGAACAATCAGTATGAGTATTTTACTTATATACTATCAATTTTAATGGATGTTTAAACTTTGAAGTAAAACAATAGTTACATGCAGCTACAATGTTTGTTTAAAATGTATGTAAGCATATACTATATAGGTGCTATATGATATTAGAGAAACAGTTATTTTTATTTCAAAAGAACAAATTGAAACTGAAGTCTTTTTACGACAAAAAAATGACATGAATTTTAGGTTACTGCTCACAGACCACCAAGTGTTAATGATGAGTGCATATAATATTTGTAACTACAAATAAAATAGGCTTCAGCTTCATGCATAGTTATGTGTTGAATCCAGCAAAAACACTGACAGACCAATATTATTATGCAACAGCAGACTAACCCAAAGCGCTGCACACAGAGTGAGAGCAAAACAGATCTGAAATTGAAAACAAGTTAACAATTAGATAGAATTAGCCAAAAATGACAAAACTAGAAGAGGCAAGACAAAACATGGTTCCACTCCATTCTAATTATTAAATTAACAGCACAGATGCACTGCATTGAGAACTTCATCGACCAAGTGCAGAAACTCTTAATTCGCAATCAAGTGTCAACTTGCTTTGGATGATAATTATTCACATCATATAGAAATAGAGGAGGATTAGGACTTCATAGAACAAACAGCATTGTCACCTACAGAATTAAACTTATAATAACATAATAAATTTCTATGTCTCACAAAAGAATCTACAAGTGTCGATTAAAGTATCAGTTCATGATGGCCTCAAAACTAGCACCAGTGATTTATTTTCTGGTCACAATATTCTACTTCAGTCCTAGTGTAACAGACAGATGTCTGAAAGTGATTTATAATAAACCTAACATGTTTTCTGAACAGAACAGAACAAGTTAAAAGTTAGTTATGAACCACCTCTGTAGACAAGAGTCCTGAGAATAGCAATCTTAAAGTCGATGATATTTTTGAAGCGGCATTAACATGACAGCAGCAAAATCAATAAGCACCTTGAAAGCAAGTTTACAGTTTTTCATTGTAAAATATTTCAAAAATTGCTTATTCAGAAAACTATGTGCATATCACTCTGAAAATATTAAATCTATTAAATTGATTACTTTGTATACTTACAAAAACTATTATTGTTGCAATTAACCGTGTTTCAGCAAACATCCGTTTAAGTTGACCACATGGACCCATGAGAAAACATGTACTGTACAGACAGACAAGAATTAGCTAAAATATCATTATGTATGCCCGCCAGTCATTGTGTAATTAGAACTTTCCCATTAGATCAACAATTAGCATTATGGACTTACAAATAAGATAGGCTTCAACTTAGCATTATGGAATTACAACAGCAAATGTCATAGCAAATGCATAAAGCCTGTTGAAAAAGTATGTGATAGATATATATATATATATATATATATATATATATATATATATATATATATATATATATATATATATATATAATCACTTCCCATCAAGAAAGGAGTAATTAAGATTTATGATGATATTTTTGAAGCAGCATTAAGTGCAATGTTTTTTATTTTACGTAAATGATAATATTATTGTCTCACATAACTAGCTTATTTAAAAACTAAACATATATCAACCATACATCATATATTACACAGTCAATCCATTTGAACCATGTTAACTTAGTTTTAAAATGGTCAACAGTAGACAGGGAAATGAATTACGTGTGTAAGAAATTTTATAGAGTTGACCCACGAACCAAATCAGGAAACTGCCTTATGTTTGTACAAGCATAACATACATGTGTGTTCATTCTTCTTCTTCCTCCTCCTAATCCTTTTCTTCTTCTCCCTCCTCCTCCTCTTCATCTGGATGTCGATCGAGTGCTTTCTCTCCTTCTACACTTCTTTTTCTCGTCTTTTCTCTCCAGCGACTGCAGCAACTGGCGCCCCGTCGTTGAAGAGAATTTCCCTTCATCTCCAGCATCATCATTATCATCATCGTCATTGGGGGCAAAGTCATGATCTAGCTTAGTGCTAGTGCTAGCACTCAAGAAGTCATGAAAGTACATGTTTGATTTAAGAAGTTCTAAAATGTCTACAAGTTCTATAATTCGAACACTTTTGAAAACTATGCTTATAATTTAAATAACTACAGGAATCATAAGCCAAACCTTAAAAGAGCTGCAATATTTCCAAATGTGTAGAAGACTGCAAAGAGAATAGTTCCAGATCCAGGAATAAATAGAAAGAATGTTGACTGAAAAAAAGGAAATAAACTGGCTTAAATTTTAAAAATGTCTTGTTAACATACAGCAAGACGCATGTATGTATTCAGGGAAACATGCATAAAAACACTTTCTCTGTTCCCTTAGACTCACTTCTAATTGGATTCCCAAAAGAGCATATTTTCCTCTTCAATCGGTCTTAAATGCATCAGTTAGTAGGCTCATAGCCCAACTCTCTTGATTTGCATATATATCTCTACATATGTGATGTCAGAGATCAAAAACCTGTCACTTGTCGCAAGAAATATTAGGCAAGATTGGTCAAAAACATAGAAAATTGTTTTATGGTATATTTTTACAAAACATTACGTCTACTTTCAATATCTTAAACTAAAAATGTTGATTTCAAATATTTAGTTGGAGAAACATGACTTTTAATGCATGTGGTGTCAAGATTTCAATTGCAGCACTGGCTAAATGTGTATACATGTTTTATCTGCGGTGAATGACCTAGATTTCATAAGCTGACCTGTCAAAATTTGCAATGTAGTAGTTAGATTTTTAAGACACGTGAGTGCTTTGTTTAAAACAGAATATAAACCTTTTTTCTAGCAAAATTGCAGAGCATTGAAGTAATGGTTGCTAAGATCTTTGATGACAAAAATATTCTGAAACTTTTACTTCGATTTTCCCAGTTGTAACGATTATACTAATGAAATAGTCAAATGAGTATGACCTTAGTTAGAAAAAAGCCATTTTGATTCTACAAAAGGATTGGGAAGAAGATGCATTGAATATAACAGACTAAAAGGTAAAGCAATGACAAGTGATGGATTTTGACCCCTGCGTCACATATATGCTCGAAGTCTTGCACTGGCTTCCTATCACTGCATGTATCCACTATAAGGTCCTCTTTCTAGTTTCCAAAGCCCAGCAAGCCAATGCCCCAAGATAATTATCTCTCTGACTATTTGTGAAAGCAGTCATCTGCGACTTCATCTTCGTCCTTCCGTTCTGTTGATCATCTGGATCTTTTTGTTCCTAGGACTTTGACTGCCTCTGCCCAACATCGGGTGTTAGCTATTACGGGTCCATCAACCATCACTAAGGGCCAAACTAATGACTGGCTTTTCTCCATCGGATTCTCACTCGTTAACCCTTTAACGAACACTGTGTACTAAAATGTACAGGAAAACATCGGCAGCTGGTCGTTAAAGGGTTAATGATGTTACTTTTCCCATGGGTTGCACTATATGAATCAAAAGATACGATACAATTTCTAAAAGGTTATAACTTGAGATATGCGAAGAACGTTTCTTGTATTGTATTTATAAATTAATATAGCACCTCCGTCAGTGCTCACCAATCAGAATGTCAGTTTTTTGCAACTGCTCAGAAAGGACCGTTAAACCACATGATGAACCCAATGATGCTGGTGATGATGACGATGATGTAGGACATCTTCATACATTTACTGCATTTCCAATAATGGGAAGAATCAGCGAGCATTTGCAACAACCAATGCTAGCTGATGCCAGAACATAGCTATCTAAACCATAGCAGATGCTACTTTTATCACCCCCTACTAGCAATATCATAGGATGCATCAGCATTTAAATCCTTGACTCAGAGACAAAATGTTACTTATGCAATCAGCCACTTAGACACAAACATTAGCAGAATAACAACAAGATGAACATGCATCAATCAATAAATATCTAATTACTTGCAGTACAATTATTAGAGAAAAACTGCTGAAAAACAAACGATTGCATAAAAACGCAAATGGAAACCCATGTATGACCTAACAGTTCTGACAGCAAACATGGTTTAATATATGAAACAATGAACACAAAATAAGACATTCAATAATCTTACCAGCAGTGAAGAAATGACGCCAATGACAAAGCAAATGATGAAGCCCTTCAAGCGTGTTGACCAACTTAAAGTTGACGCATCAGATATCTACATACAAAATGACACAGGGCTCATAACTCATACAATGTAGACTATCTAATATCATGTTATTGGCTGTTGTATCTGGTGTTTGTAGTACTACAATCACCAGATACAACAGCCAATTTTTCAGCATCATTTAGCTAGTATACTAAAAGAACTTTTCACTTCAAATGCAGCTGATTGGAACGATAATAAATTCAATAAAACTGGAAATAATAATGTATCCCACTACGGGATATGGTTCTCATGTAAACAAAAACAAAAATGGCTATCACATAAAAGTGATCAGTTGGAACAGTTATCATTCAGTTGCACCTTGACGGTGCAACTGCAGTTGTGCTGTCGAGGCGTGTGCACATCTGAGCAAAAAATGTTGGAAGAAAGGCAATATCAAATTTAAATTTACTATTGTTATTTGCATAAAGCTCTCAGTGCATATGATCTGTGGCTCACTGACCTTGAGTGGTACCTAAGAAGTGCCATATAACTGCATAAGTACATGCATATACATATTTCGCAAATGTTCACACTCTACAATTGAGTGTTATTTCATAAGGTAAGTACAACTGACCTCCCAATGTCCAGGCTCTACATATATAATAGCACATTGTTAAAAACAATTTTAAAAAATTTCAATAATATGTCATGAGGGTCGATTAGTGTCAGAATGTGCATCGTTAGGGTCGGTCAGGGTCAGGTTGGGCATCGCGATGGTTGGTTAGTAGGGTATAACCGAGTAGACAATTTCAACCGAGTACCGAATCCGAGTATTTGGATGAACTTTTTGCCGAATCCGGATATGAACCAAATAGTAGCGGCAAATCTGGCCAGCGGCAGTGAGTACCATCCGTGGCCAAAGCGTAGTTAGCCTGCCACGTGCACAACTACGAAGAACTATCTATAGTCAATGCAGTCTATAGCAATATCCTTCATATAGCGTATCCAGGCTATAACAATATATTTATTATTTAATAACTTTATTTCTGAAAAAATGTAAAACCTTGTTATAAAATTTTAAATCTGAAGTTATCAACGATGTCTTTACTCTCAAATGTTTATCGGAAAGTGGGTGGAGCCAATTCAAGCGGGAAAATTACTGATTTGGCTGCCACCTGAGGAATGCAATCCAACCAAAAGAAATTAAAATTTATAAATTAACATCTTTATTTTAAAGAAAATTCAATGGAATGTTAAGTTCTTGTTTAATTAATCAATAACTTATAAGTAAGTCCGTTAGTCGTAAATATATTTGATGAAAACATATAATTTTATCAAAAAAATAATTTTATCAAAAAAATGTTATTTTTAGCTATTTGCGGGTGTAATATTTGCCTAGGCCCTAGGCGAATACTTCCAAATAGTCCAATATTCGGCCGAGGCGAATGTCCGAGGCGATTTCCGGTTATGCCCTATCGGTTGGGGTGAGGTTGAGCGTCGTGAGGATCGGTTAGTGTTGCTTTTAGACATATGCAAAGTAATTTTTCCATTCGTTGAGAGGCCGAAGTTTCGGCCGCAGAATCTCCACACAAATAATATACAATATCAGCCAGAATGTCTCCATATAATAATTTGTTGTTGGTAAAAGTGGTTAAAGTGTATATAAATGCTGAACTGTTGCTGACATAAAACTGGCTGCAGTATTCGGCCAGCCAGACTTGTAAGCGTTTGCAGGATATGTTATATTCATCAGTATTAGTTTTATGAGTAACGAGTGACCGACTGTGGCATATGTCACTAACGAGGAATGTCGAAACACAGACCTGTGTGATTATTCCTTGTTCTTCGTCATCATTATCTTGTCCACTAAGTACCTTCTTCAATTTATCCATCTGAAAAAGATATTAAATAAAATAAATTTAATTACATAAACACAATCTCGTACACTATTTACATCACATGCCAATAATATGGATCGCAGGTGTTGAATTCCTCATTCGGAAACGTAAAACATGTAAGCAAGTAAGTATCATTATCTGGTTTTGCACGAGACAAGCACCAACATTAGCAGCGATAATATTAATACACATAATTGTGAAAAAGTAGAACAATGTCAGCGGGAAAAAATTTTTTTAGTTTAACTTCTTTATGAAGTTCCTCTCCGATTCACCAATTCATCTGATTCACCCTTGACTCGCGATCGTCCTTGATTTTAACGAAACCCTTCTTCTACTATTATATAGGAGCTTGGTCGTTGCACTTCCTATCAGGTCTCTCTGACAATAATATTGGACTTGCGTTTATAACGTTTATAAAGTAAGAAAATATTATTCTTTAATGACTCGACGCAATCGCTGGCACCCTGAGCTTAGCTTTCAGAGGCACAGCGCTTTGAAAAAGTTGGAGTTTACTACTGCGATGAATACAGAACAATTAATTATATTTTTCGCAATGATAATGAATTTTAACTTACAGAATGTTATTAGTATTACGCGCAATCCTTCTAAAGGTTGACGTAGCCTGTCATTCGCAAGGTGGCGTGGTTGGAAGACGAGGCTACTAGCGGTACGTAGGACGTGCATGCTTGGCTGCCCTACAGTTTATTCGACTTCTATCCTGTCTGCTGCTCAGAGGTGCAAAAAACTGATTTTTAAAGTCAAAATATGTTTTGGGTTTTATTTGTTTTTTGTTTTTAGTTTTCCTTTGGATTTTGTCACAACAGTTAATTTTTGTTAAATAAAGCATCAATTTAAACACAGCAAGAAGAAGAGCTGCAACTCGTTTTTATAATTAATTTAGCTTGATTTCAGACTGAACAACACACAATTAGTAATATGAATTATATAATAGCAATATTAGTAGACTTGTGCATATATGTTAAGATCAGTGGACCTGTGTCACAGGTTGAATAATTATGTGATAGTAGAGTCTACAATTATTGACGCCAATAAACCAAGATTATTGCACAATATGCCTCTTAATAATTGACCTATAAGTTTTTTTAAATAGGCAATCGTTCGGAATCAGATGTGATTTTTCAATTCTTAAGTGTATGTATATTTCTACAGACACTTAAGAGACTTTTGAGTAAACGAATAGTCGTGAACGTCATGTCACTGGGGCATCTACACATATTTCTTCTATGCTTCATTACGTGTTGTTTCAGCCATTGATGATAACTGACCATTGATCAACGGTCAGGCGGTGGCTTGGGAATTTTACTTAACAATTTTACTTGCCATATCGCCGGACAGCAACACTTCGCTTACCAACGTTGTGCAGGTACATACTCACTATCAAGCCGAGAAATATTAATTGTTGTAAGTCTTTTCGTTGTTCACATCGGAGACTTGTTGACGAAAGAATTAAGGAGGAAATCAAGACTCCCTTCCCCATTCGTCCAATCGGTAGCCACTGTCGCACGCTGTAACCCCATTCAAGTACGTAGACAGATAAAATTAATGCTACATGCTTTTCTGATTTATTTAGTTCCTGTATTGACACTGGTGACTAGCTTAGCACCGACATCTCCTACATCTCGGGATGGCGCAGAAGTCTGTGTTTCAGTGAATGTAGTTCACTTCTTATGTTTGTTACTAAATTGTGAGTCAAATTAAATATATGAACGCCATAATTTCTATGCTTTAGTTGTGGCATATCTGATTTGAACCAGGACATTAACTTTAAACTTTGTAAAGTTTTGTATAAGCGTTTACACGGATAAAGGCTGCTGTCTTTCTAGTGGACTATCAAGAAGCCATCTGATGATTAGCCTTATCTCATTGTTGTGGTTGCATAGTCTATCGAACTTTGTCTTATGATACTGATACCTTTGTTTAATCTCAAATTTACAAACCACAATATATGGTTACAAGTATAGTATAAACGGATGATGATGAGGTAAGTTATTACAGGAGTCAAATTTGACTATCGACAACCGTGCAAGGCACTCATCACATAATACATCTTATTAAACCAGCAGGAAATTAACTGGCTTCCTCTGCTCTGCACACCAGTGTGTTATCCATTACTCTTCCAGACCTCCTATCCTAATTATCTATGACCTTACAGTCTGTGTTGAACTTTGTCATTTTGTCGAACAGGTCAGCACTTTAAAACCTTTCCAGTGTGATGGACCACCTAGAGGATTTTTCCATTACCCAACTGGCTATATATTTTCTTTTTCAATCACCTTAAGTATGCATTAAAATTTACATGAATTACAAGTTTTGACAGTTTTATGACTATATTAGGATGTGTCTCTGTTTTGGAATTAGACTACATGATCTACAGCATGTGCATACTGGGTGGGCTGCTCAAAAGAGCAGGTAGACTTGCTGTTATTAACCTGCTTTATGTTGATCTGTAGCTGTAACCTATTTTATATGCCCTGACTTATCTACTTTGTTTTTTGTAGTTTGTAGGTCATGCTAACGTTTGTCTGTTGCGATAAAGCTGCATTACTGCGTTCCTGTGCTTTGTGACAATATCACAAATGGCTAGCAAGAAATCAACTCCAAAGTTAAAGAAGAAAGTGAAGAACAAGGGCAATGACTCGGAAGAGTCTGAGCCCACCAGAGAAGTTTCATCTGTGAATGAGCCTGTGACCAGAATAAGCGATGAGGGTACAAGAAGAGATGAAGCATCGTCATTGGCTGGCCATTACACGTCTGCAGATACAGGGCCTGATTTGTCTCTGCCAAAGCTTCCAGAGAAAGCTAAAGATGTGGAAAAGAAGAAATCAAAGTTCTGGAATTTTATGTCAAAGAAGAAGATGCTGTTGCCCAGGTGTTCCGAGGTGAAGGAAGAACAAGAAGACGAGGATGAAGAAGTTCAGAACAATAAGCCACAGTGCACTGGGCATAATGTCGCTGGAATTCTTTACCGTGCGTCTCTTCATTCGAATGGTGCCACTGCATCGCCTGTACCGACTGCTGCATCCCAGGCCAGGCGTCTGTCAATGGGGGCTGCAGCTGGTCCTACTGGGCTGTCCACCACTATCTCACCTATCCGATTACAGCTGCTACAACTGGTGCCTCCTGCAGCACCCACTCTGAGAGATCTGCCTGACCTTGGACAGGGAACCAGCAGCACCTGTGACGATGCAAATGATGCCATGCTGTGTCAGCAGATGAGGGCCACGGATATGGGTGTCGTCATTTCATCGAATCCGATCGGATATCCACATCTCTGTTTTAGTCGATCCATGTCCAACAGCAGCAGCGGTTCGTCGAGTTCATCTGGTGCTAGCAGCGTAACCGATCACTCGGTGACCCATGGCCTCGTTTCTACCATCTACCCCCATATTGACGTCATCGTTCCCACGGCCAGGTTTCATGGGGCACTCCCTCCTCTGCCTACGAATACCTCAACATTTTCACCGAGATTGAATGGCAATGAGCATGCAGTTGACGTCAGCCTCCAGGTGGCTGCAACTAGCAGTGGTTCTGGTTCGTCGCACACGGTTCACACCCAGGTGGACTACATGCACTACCTTGTTCCCGACTTGCTGCAGTTGACGAACTGTAGTTTTTACTGGGGCGTCATGGATCGCTACGAGGCCGAGCGTCTGCTGGAAAACCGTCCTGAGGGAACGTTTCTTGTTCGAGACAGCGCACAGGAGGAGTTCCTCTTTTCTGTTTCGTTTCGCCGT
Source organism: Bimastos eiseni (assembly GCA_959347315.1). NCBI lineage: Eukaryota > Metazoa > Annelida > Clitellata > Crassiclitellata > Lumbricidae > Bimastos > Bimastos eiseni. The sequence continues at coordinate 14,097,118 of OY365808.1, read as the reverse complement.
TACGGTCGGTCGTTGCATGCGCGCATCGAACAATGGAATCACAGATTTAGTTTTGACTCGCACGATCTAGGCGTTTTCGCTTCGAACACTGTTTGTGGTCTGATTGAGCATTACAAAGATCCAAATTGTTGCATGTTTTTTGAACCGATGCTCACTCTGCCACTTAGTAGGACTTTTTGTTTCTCGCTGCAGCATCTTTGCCGTGCTGTAATCTGTAGCTGTGTAACGTACGACTCGATCAATGAACTCCAACTTCCAAAGTGTTTGCATGAATACCTCAAGTACTACCACTACAAACAGCGAATCTGTGTGCGCAGGTTTGAAACACACTGAATGCATGTTGCACATTGTACTAGATCTCATAGTATATGATTGCTACAGTCATAGCATGTGATCATCTGGTCATAGCTAGTGATTAACAGCATTATAGTGTGAGATCAGCGAACATGTAGCATATGATTGCTAGTATAATGGTGTATATGACAGGGCTGTTACTTTGCCTGAATATGAGACACAAATATGTTTTAGCCTTGGTTCATTCTTGTGGCTTAGTTAATTTGGATTTCGTTTGTGAATGATGAACGCAGAAGTGAGTTGATTGTGTGGAGGGAATTATCATATATGCTGTTGTAGAGCCTATTTAATTGCATGAAGTTCTTTTTTCATTATAATTTGTTGGTGTTTTAGTCTTATTTCTGGGCATTGTTTTTTTTGTCAGAAGGACATTATGAAACATGTTCAGAGATTTTTATTGTGTTGGCTTTCATTATATTCTAGGTATCAAAGTAAGTTCTTTTATATCCTTTTTGATTTGGTAAAGTTCCTGGTCCCGGTAGTTGTAGCAATCTTGTATGAAGTTGAACGGCAGGATATGACAGATCGTTTTTATCAAGAAATAAATAAAAATTCATAAATTAGGTTAGTAACTACTGTGGATCAATGTAATTTACATGTTATTTTGGAGGGTTGACCTGAGTCAGTTACATATTACTTATTCAACTTGTTTTCCTACTTGACTACTTTTGGTAAATTTCTGACAAGTAGTAGATAGCAAGTCAAGATTGTATCTGTTTACATTGAGTTTACTGGAAAGTCATTAAGATTAATTGCAATAAGTGAAAGTAATCAGTTAAGATGTGCTTTTGTGATTTCTGTCTAGTAAGCTATCTGATCAAATGAGTGACTAAGTTCAGTGACTGTCGCTATCAGCTGTAGACATTTTATCATTCTTTCAGCTTCTCTGCTCTCCAGCATTTAACCAATTATCAGAATGTGTCACTTCTTGTGACTCTGTTGACTTGGGATAGTTTTCTGTTTCAACAGATACCAGTACTTACTCTTTGTGTTCGAGTTGATGAAATAATGGGAACCTGATGTATTTTATTTCACTTATTGTTGTAAGATCGTTGGCATATATGTGGACTTCCTGAGATTTAGTTTTAAATGTTTAGGTCAGTTGGTGTCTGAGTATTAACTGTGAGGTGCTTTGACCGCTTAGTACCAATCGTCAAAACCATCCAGTCTGTGATTGGGACTCTGTGCAGCTGCTTAAGTGCTTTAATTCTGTGTTATGACTTTAACAGAACCAGTACAAAAGTCATTTTCTCAATGCTGCCAAGGGTTTGTTTTGATGGTGATGAAGCAACAAAACTCTGTATTTTCACAGGAAAAAATGTCAGTTCATAGTTTTGAGTTGTCTGTGACATTGGATCAAACAAACTTTGAGATAAGTACTGAAAAATCTAATCAACAATATTTGAAAAACAAGGATTCTGCTTTCATTAATGTTCTGTTTTTATACAGTCTATAGATGATTATTAGAAGAAGTTCCAATAATATTAGAACTATTTTTGATTAATTTCAGTTAGCAACTAATGGAACACATGCACCAGAATTTACAAGACACTGCTTTGCATGATAACTTATTGTATTTAGTTAAGCATTATTAAAGCATAAGTAGTCATAGCTCAGATTGGATCCATTCTTAGCACTCTTTGGGACTTGCAACATGTAATATGGATACTTATAATGTAAGATACAATGATAGCTGTTGCAAGACATGAAAAATTTCCACATGCCCCACAAGCTGATGACTAAGCCAACTTCATGACACATTCTAATTCGCTTAGTAGATAATGGCAGTGACTAATTTCTTGGTATGAAACAGACATTGTTCCACTTTATTTGTCTGTGCTGCACAAAAGTCAAAGCTGTATTAATGCTCTTTGGTACTATGATATTTACTTTAAATGCAGTATATATTATTGTGCACATATACAGCTGTAAGCAACATCTAATGTGTAAAGGTGTGCTCTAAGCTTGTTTAGAGATCAAACAGATTTGTTTACTACTGTTTGTGTCATGCACGGACAGATTTGACCTTTACAAGCTGTGCTTGGTGAATATGGAGTTATTTTGTGAATGGAACTATCTTAAGTTTTCATTAAGGTCACCTTGTGTAATATTTCTTTTTGTCAGCAGTCTAAATGTTGTGTTTGATTAATAACACTTGAGTTATTGTATACGAAGAACACGTAATTAGTCTGTCTGTTTATCGTTTGTTTTTACGTCTCGGTCTTGTTCTAGCTTGAGGTGTGTGATCAATTAATAGCCATCTGATTTAAAACAGAGTTGTGCATTGTATAAAGTTACAGTAATTTGTACAGTTCTTATGATGATCATTTTGAGTTATTGGTAAAGAAGTGAATTTATTTATCATGGATGAAATTAGAGACTTCTGATAATAATACCTGAATTATCTGTAGTATTCCCTTTGAAGAATATGTGACAGTAATAAAGCGGCTTGGATATACTGTTTCTGATTCACATAGCAGTTGTAGTTCAGACTAATTATGTTGCTCAGGTCGACAATGTAACAAATGGCTATCTTTAAGGACACTCCTGAGACGTTGACTAGTATTCTCCTTGATCCTCCTTTGCCACAGGCTTACAAATTCTCAAATGTTTGTGTAATGGTAGTATCAAGTGAGGCCCAATTTTTGTGTGCTAGTTTTCACTTTGTGCTTTCTTTTGTCAATGTTTTGCCTCTTTCTTTATATGACTTAGTGTTCTGGAATCTTTGCATTTGCTTTCACCCTTGTCTCGATTTAGGCGTTCACCCTTCATTATACTCTTTCCCAATATGTCACATTTCATCATCTGTTTACAATTTTTGCTGTCTCTTTCACTTCTGTGGTATCTTTGGGGCTCTCTGTAACTGAACGATCATTGGTTTCTGATTAGCTCTGGCTAGACTTAACGGCTGCTAATGCTGTTCATTGCACTGGACCTTGAGCAAGTCCTTCGCGCACCATTGCTCTGCAGTGCAGCTGCAATTGCGCCGTTGAGGTGTGTGTATGCACTTCTGAGCAAAAGATGTTGGAAGAAGGGCAGTATCAAATTTCGGTAATAATCAGTACAGCCTAAATACTTCTGTACTCGGCAGTACTGTGAATTTCTGTTCTTTAATGGGGGTGCTTGTTTGAGGTTATTGAAACAGCCAATGATTTTTATAATCAGAATGTGCTGAAGGATCTGGTTCAAATGACTTGCACTTGAGCTTTGTTTTGTACATTATTGTAGTCTTTAGAAATGGTCAGCAGCCAAAGTAAAGACACGTTGTTTATCCATTACTGCTTTTCAAACATTTGAGATCACAAAGTTTTTTATATCAGCTATTTGTGCAAGTATCAATTTTAAGTGAATAAATGAATTTGATGAATATGATATGATCATTCTGAAACTACATGCAGCCAAATTCTGCTGAATATTATTATACACTGAATATTAAATGCACTTTGTGATATAATATGTAATCTTTTCCTTAGTTCTGTTTCTTTTGAACAACAAGTCATTATTTGGTCTGTTTGGCTTTATCTTGTGTGAACATAAGATTTCTTCTGACTTGTGAAAAGCAAAAGATTCTCAGCTATTCCATCACTTCCTTAATGAGCACTTAGTGTGTTTACCACTTTATGTAACATGAGAAGTATAAAAAGATAGCATGAAAGAGTTCAATGTAGAGGTTAAAGATGCATTTGAGGCATTTATGTCGTCTCTGCACATCAAACTCAAGAAGTCCTCTTATTGACTTCCAATGTGTGGTATACACTGCAGTCCCAATAGTTTTGCACAAATGTATAAAACAAGAAATGAGGTAGATGACTGAGATGATGGGTAAGCAGCTGCTTAATTTTGCACTCTTTTTGTTATATAATTTATTTTAAAAATTGTTTTAATGCAAAATTCAACGAATATTCTTTGAAATTGTATGTGTTGACTTTGTTCGTCTTGGTTTTGAAAGCAGTCTCCAAGTTTTAGTTAGTCCATTGAAAAATACCCAATGTAAACATGTAAATGTATTTTTTGAGATTTCATTGTTCATGGGTTTTATAAATTTAGTTAACATCTGTTAATCAATCTATAGTGTTATTATCATAAGCATTCATCACATAATATTAAAGAATTCACTTATAAAACTTTAAAAATACTGGTTCAGTGTTTGTGTTTCGTTTCCTGTTGAATTATCGCTTTCAAGAGTTTCCGCAACACGTGCATGCAGCTATATCAAAGACCATCTGTGAGAAACAGATCTACTGCTATGGGCAATATCCAAAATGGATAGTGACATGATGAAAAAAATTTGTCTCAATTCTCCCACTCAATTTCTGTGGGTTGATCCCCAAATCCACCGTATTCCCATCAGGTCTGTCCCCATTCACACCCTATGCCCATTATGTCTCTCTCATCCCCTTTCCCATTCCAAAGAAGCAAAATAGCAAGTTAAAAATTCTCATACAGTTACGGTTTTCTCATATATGTTAAATCATTCTGCTTAAATCTTAAGTTTTATATATAAAATATTTAACTGACATATTAAAAAAAAATTATATTATATAGCATGATGACTTAACAATGTGTGCAGATTTGTTTAGCTTAATGGATGGTTCATTGCAAGAGTGGACAAAGTTATAACCATTACTGTGGTAATTACTTTGCTTGTATTTCAATCCATGCAGTAATACAGCTGGCTTTACTGCCATCCCCACGGTATTACCCCTCTTCTGCACCATTACCGCAGATTCTACCCAGTTATTACCACCTTCCCCTTTGCCATGTGTCACTCTGTAAGCCCAAATACATCTGCAAACGGTGACCAATTACATATATTTCAAATATTATTATGCCATGTGAAGAAGAAAAGTTTTCATAGAGGGCATCCAGGCCACCTGCATGTAAACAGTATCTCTAAGTCATAATAATTATATATTCATTTGTGCAGAGGTTAGGTGCTATGTGTCCTAACTGCAGGAATTTATCTGACAAATGCATTGGTTTCCAGTTGCCTAGATTACTGCAACTCACTTCTTACTGGTATTGATATAATTTTTCTGGCTATACCTAAATCAAGAACTGACTGTTCTTGGTGATTGAGCTTTTTCGGTTGCTAACCCTTTGTCTGTGTGCTCTACTCAGTGACTTGTGTCATTTTGTTTTCAACTTAAAACAGAAATTGCTTCTCCAGTGGTTATACACCAAATGCTGCCTCTTTGTCTTACGGACTGATGATTGTCTGGATATTCACCTAATTTCGGCTTCGTTTGGTATGCCATTGGTTGATGTCTTGTACTTTAGATCACTGTCAAGTACACAATGATATGTAGATGTTATATACACTAGCAACTAGAGATCAAATTTAAAAAAAATTTTTTTGTCAAATTACCATATTACTAATATTATTTTATTGTGTATTTTCAAAATTCATTTGAGAAGAATTTTATCTTATATTTTCAAAATGAAAAGTAGTTTGCCCATCGCAGATCTTGCAGCACTGTAAACAACATTGGCCTAAGACTCTGTCAACTCTCTCATCCATTCATCATTTATTATGAGAATTTATAATATAAGAGTCATCTTCAAGGGGACTGACCAGAGGCACTTCTTACCTTAGAGCATCCAAATAAAGTCATCTTAAGATTGGAGAGGAATGCCTGAGAATGGGTTCTAGGAAGGGAGCAGAGCTTCAAAGGGAGGCCATTCCTAACCATAGGGCCTACCACTGAAAAAGCAGGCTCTGTTTGGTGGAGAAACGAGCAAGAGGTACATAGAGTAGACCTTGTTCAGCCGAGCGCATGTCACCAAATTGGGCCTAGCTTGACCAGGTAGGCAGAAGCGATGCCTAGCAGGCATTGACTGACTAAGGCAGCTATTCCATATGTAGGGCTTGCGAATCGGCACCCACCACAGACTACAGGTTGGGATGCGGATGTGGACCAGAAAAATTCACACAGTTTAACATGAGATTGCTGCTTCCTTCAAATACCCATGTGTAGTGTGCATGTCCATTCAAATTAGGAGTTTGCATTTGACGTCAAGTTCAGCTGGAGACAGAATAGAATCCACTGTATGAGAGAAAAATACATTTTCAACATGACATCAAGTTTAAAAACTATTTGATGCTTGCCATATAGGCCTACTAGAAATGAAACGAATGCAGCTCGTTGTTAAAGTGTTCAGATAGCTTAGAGGTTACATTCTCAACACTTACTGAATATACTTTGCAAAGCACATTCATTTATTCATTCAAAAAATTTACATAGCACCCTTTCAAGAAACCTCAGAGGCGCTCACAGCCATGCTGCGACAAAACAAAAAGGACTTGAGGATACGGTATAAGGCCGGTAGATTGTTCCCAGGGGGGTGGGAAGCATGCTAGTGGGAGCCCATTCCAATGGAGGGGCGCACAACCGAGAAGGCTCGGTGCAAATGGCTTTAAGATTTACATGTACTGGTCTAGTTAGTTGACCACTGGCTTTTCTTAGACAGAAAGCAGTCTAATGTTTCAGCAAACTAAAGTTGTGATCCACTTGTTTGCTTAAATGGAACAATTTTCAGATCTCTTAACTAACATTGTTTGCCTGAGAGTCTGTGTGTTTGCAATCTGTTTACCTGGATTTCAACCTTTGTAAAAGCTGTTGGTATGATGGATTTAATTGACGAATGACAAATGGCCGAACACAAGACACTCACCATCCACAGCATGCTCTTATTTGTTCACTAGTTCGATTGGCCGGCAGTTTGTGATGTGATCCACGACCGCTGCCTGGAAACGAAAGTTTTCTCCTAATGATTTCATAGAATTCCGAGTTCTTTGTTAGTCTAATGTGTCTACAGCTGGACGTTTTGCTACTCCACTGTACACACATTGTTTGCCAATGAGATCGAAGGAAGACTCTTCAGAGGTCTTTTGTGAGTAGAAACTGATTGTCCCTTACCCTGAAGGAAGGAACTACTCGATGATGTGCAAATATGTGTCTAGCATGTAGAGTACATAATTATGCTTGGTTCATGTTGTGTAAGATTTGGAGGGGCATTTCAAGTTACAGTTTTATCTTCTGCTGGCAGCGAATGTAGGCCTAACATTAAGTGTGCGTGTGACCATTGACAAGATTAAAGTGTTCATATTGTGGATGAGACTTAGTTTAAAGCAAATTTGTTGGTTACTTGAGATAGTGAAAGAAAATCAGTTGCCTAAATGCGCGCAATGCTTGTGAGTTTTCATAAGTCTGGTATTTTACTGGCTATTTGTCTGGTGATCAATCAGAATGGACAAGGTATTTATTTAAAACTCTAATACCATAGTTGTTAATTATTAGAGAATTAATGTGTTTGCAGGTATGTATGTTTTGTATGCATTTAAGTAAATATTTATACATGTATGTGTTATATGCCTGTATTAACATACAAACGCATATAGCAGAGTTGATGTTTGCTTTCACATTGCAAAATCTGCAGCAAAAGTTGTCAATATACCCTTGACTGCAGAAGTCAATTGTTCAATTAAAATTGGAAGGGTGCCAGATGCATTAAACTTGCCAAGGCCATTCTATGGTATAAATGTGATGTAAAGGATGAAATCACCACTAACTTCGGAGTGCTCCATTTGACACCCGGTTTTAGACTGAAGAGATTGTCTTTAACAGTTTGGTGATCAAACAGTTCAATTCAGTTCACCTCGTGCATGTATCTTTAAAAGTTCTCTCGTGAGGCAGATATACAGATGTTATAGTAAGTGCCTAGGCAAATGCACATGCATACATGCACATGGACATGTATGAATGTATGCATATCTTTTATGTACATGAAATATGATTGGCTAACTAACAGATCTGAAATTGTTATTTAATTAAGATGAACAGCGGTTTAAAATGTGCTGGATAAATGGCACAGTTTACCTATCAAATGTTTCTGACTTAAACTGACTTATACCTTGAGTTGAATGTAGCAACATTACGGTCAAAAAAGGTACAGAGGCTTTTTACAATGGGTTGCAGTGAGCAAAATTGCATGCTCTATGATAATATCTGTTGCTAATTGAAATTCCTATATTGTTAATTGTTTATAGCACTGCACATCGAGAGGCAGTTTTGGTGCATTTGTTTTTGATGATATTTTTAGCATGTTCGTTACGAATGAACTTGTGTTATATCCTTGTTATCTAACATATATATCATAGAATGTGATCGGGATAGCAGCAGCTCTTCCAATACAACTTCAAAGTGAAGAAACATACAATGCAAAGAGAGATAATAAAATGAGGAATGAGTTTGCATAACTGAATGGTTTGTCAGAATAATTTTAAACCATTTCATCTCGACCATTTCAATGCCATGATTGCCAGATGAGAATTTATATGCTATGATATTTTCAGCTGAAAGCAGCACATCTAGTCCAGAAATCGGAGGTAAGAGCACCCTCTTCATGACAAACTTAAAATATGCTAAGTATTTCATAAGTTCATAACAACTGCAGTTCCTTCAAGCGCTGGTGCATTGTGAAGTATATAGTTAGGGTACAGTGGCAATGCAAGCCAGTAGTCCTATCTGTTCATTCTGCTTAGTTGATTATCATTTTTTCCCCTCACTTGAAGACTTACCTTTATCAGCTCTGTTGGCAACCATCTTGGGCATACTTAACTGATCTGGATATTGTTTGGTTTGATGCTTTGTGCATTAGACGTCAACACTATAGAAGTTTTGCTAATTAGCAATATTTCTTTCAGTTGGTCGTTATGGGATTCAATGCGGTGCTGTATAATATTTGTTAAATTAAATAGGACTCCCTCAATTGTGATGATCATCGCGCAGAAGTCTTGAACAAGTCATCGTGTTTCTGAGTGGGTTTCTTGAGGGGACGCTATATAAATGCTCAGAATGAAGGAATGAATGGATGAATGAATGAATTACACACATTTGCTCTTCAATATAATTAACTATGCTTTCGATTCATTGTAAACATTCCAGACTCATTTTGTTGGCGCCATTTCAGACAGCACATGTATGAGAGAGTGCGACATTTGCGTTGGCGTTAACGGGCTTAGTGTTATGTTGAAGCTTGCAGTTACAGATATCCCAGGCCAAAATGTACTGCAGACTGGACCCTAGTTCAGAGGAATTGCGCATTTGAGTAATTATGAGGGAGGTTTGAAAATGTGTAGTTTCACTACTGAACATCCTCCTCCTCTCCTCCTTCTCCTGCTGCTGCTGCTGTGGAGGAGATTTCTCAGCGCTTTAATAACGATGAGCTGCATTGTCTTCACAGTCACTTTAGTAGGCCATGCAATCGGCATTATGTGTTAATGCTCTGTTCACAAGTTCTGCATTTTCTTTCATGTTGACATTATTGTTTCAGTTCGATGTTTTACTACATCCAACTCGGTCTATCAAGACACTGGAATCTACATGGACACAGATTCACTCGTCTTTTTTGCTGTCAAGGCCTGCTATGATGTATATGTACTTCTTACAGAATCAGAAAGCAATTTCATGTTGAATGCTTACGAAATTGAGATTGGAACTTATGCTAATACTTACAGTTGCATAAGGTGATGCTTTTGAGTTATTTTTAAGTTTCAAGAGCTCATCATTAGCTTCATTTGTTCTATAACCGTTTTTGCTATTGTAAAAATCTTCATTTAGCAGGTCTGTATTAGACCTTGCGAAAGATCTGATCAGAAAATATTCACTTTAGCTGAAACATAGAAAAGGGACAGGAAAGGAGAAAACTTTATTTGACAGAAATTGAGACCTGAGAATACTACGGTGAGTTTATTTTTCGGAAACAACTGCATGTTTTATTATGATCCCAAATAGGTAAGTTTTTTGTCTAGTTTATACGAAGGAGCAGGAGATTGTTCTGCATGTTAAAGGCTAGTTTTTTGTTGTGATTTTCTTGTCTTATCACATGCCTGTGAATGTGAGTTACAGACTTACATTAGATTTTAATGCGGTAGAATGCATAAGTAGACACATTCATAGATACTCCTAGTGGTAATGTTTTGATGTAATGTCCTTTCCGTGAGAGTTATTTCAGTTCAAAGCCTGCATAAAAGAGAACGATGATGCTTTTCATCTTTGCTATAACAGCATTGTTATTTTGTTATGCAGCAACTTACCAAGCAAGAGCAAATTACTTGTCCACTGCTGTTTTTGTGTGGACCAGTCTCAGCCTGGATGAAAAGGAGGGAGGAGGGCTATGCTAATTGTGTTTGTTATGACACAGCTTCGTTAAACAGTTAACAACCTAAGAGCAATGCTTCTTTTGCCACTGTCCTGCTCTGGTGGCGCAAATCTATTGCCTAGATGAAGAGGAAGGTGACAGTAATATTTTGTAATATGTCAGAGCATCATTAAATTGAAAACACCTAAAGTAAACGGTAGGAAATCTTTGGTTGCATCAGAAGGTTATGAGATTTTCACTTCCTTTTGATAGACAGGGCAAGGGGGGCACAGTGCTTGCAGATGGACCTACACCGGATGTCTTCAACTGTGATGAGTATATCTACATTTGGATTGTATGGTCTAACCTGAAACTTGAAGTTGGCAAAGGAAATGTCATTGGCGATGATGTCCTCGTAAGTTACTCTTGGGCCACACCAACCGAAATCCACTACGTCTTTATAGCCTCTAATCCACAGGGCGACTGGGCCATTCCGGAAAGTCTTTATCCAGGTCAGATTAACTGTATTGATGTTTTTTGGGTGAACTATTAAATAAATCCTCACTGCACACTAGAGGTGCGCACAACTGAGAAGGCTCGGTGTGAATGGCTTTAAGATTTACATGTACTGGTCTAGCTAGTTGACCACTGGCTTTTCTTAGACAGAAAACGGTCTAATGTTTCAGCAAACTAAAGTTGTGATCCACTTGTTTGCTTAAATGGAACAATTTTCAGATCTCTTAACTAATATTGTTTGCCTGAGAGTCTGTGTGTTTGCAATCTGCTTGCCGGGATTTCAACCTCTGTAAAAGCTGTTAGTATGATGGATTTAATTGACGAATGACAAATGGCCGAGCACAAGACACTCATTTCAGTTATGCTAATTTATCTACTCGCTTCTTATTGGCCACATCTTCTCCAGGAAAAAGATGCTGTGTAGCCTTTTCATTTTATTATGATTCCGTATCTATATACAATATCTGGTTTGAAGCTGTAACTTTGTGTTGAATATGATCATGCCTTTGAGTGTCTTTAAATGTAAAAGTTTAAAAGTTTTCAATCATTTTATGTTTTAGGAATTTTATTAATTAATATTTGTATATCCTGTTCTGAATTGCAAATTTGTTTATTCCTAATTATCATTGTTATTATGCATTTACAATGTGCCACTGTTTAATGGCGAGGCATCAATCGATGGTGCTTATCAATTGTGAATAAAAGGACTTTCTCATTGTGTTAGGTAGGAGAGTTGAATCTACAATCCATGCATCATCACAGGGATGTGGCTCTAACCAAACGATTACCGTGTCCCATTGTTGGTACTAATGCATGCAAAATTTAGATCTTGGCAGACCTACTTGGTTACATATCAGCGTATGGCATCACATGCCATTTAGATTACGTTGTGATCTACACCTTCATGTGACCGTTTACTGCCAAAGCAAATGAATTAAATTGCCATATGTATTTTTACTGATATTTTACTTATGCAAATTGTATTTGTCGTAGATGTTCCTGTGAGTGGCTCACAAGGAAACTGCTTTGGGTCTATTCCAGGTTATAAAACATTTATTACTGTTGTTATCAATTAGACAGTATATAGTTTCTGCATCTTTAGACATTGGTAGTTTTTTCATAAAACTAATAATTTCAGATATTGCCAGCAGATCTTTTTCACTCGAGAATCAACTTTACATTGCCAGTTTGACTATCTTGTCATTTAACATTAAAAACGTAATCATTGGAAACGAAAACAGAGAAACTTTGCATCTTAATAAGAAAGTGTACTTGTTACTTTCTTAAGTTGAATGAATAGAGTTGATGGCATTTGTTGTATTACTTGATACTCCAGATCAAACTGAGGCACCTGTGATGGATCAGACAACAAGTGAAGGAACAAGTGTCTTGACTGTAATGTTGCTACATTCAACTCAAGGTATATTCTATGCCAGAAATGACTTACTTACTCATCAAGAGAGCAATTGCCTGTGAACTACTGTAGTGTTTATTTATTGACCATAATTTTACTATTTCAAGTTGTGCACGTTGCTAATTGACTTTTTATTTATTTGTGGAAAGACCATGATTTATAAAGCTTTGTTAATCTTGTGTCGATATTATAGCTATTCTTTGAAAAAGTAATTCCTTAAAGTGTGTTTTTCAGAGTCTTAAATGGTTCAACAATGTAATTGACATGTTTATTTTATTTTTTTATTTCAGGTACTGAGCTATTTAGTTTTAGTGATGCTCGTCAAGTGGCGTCGTATTCTTACATAGCATGAATGATGTTTGTCATCCAATTTTAATATTGATTTTGCTTTTAGAGTCTGCGAAGTACCTTAACGTGCTTTGTTTCAGATGAATTGTCTGTCACAAACCTGTCAACGGTGGTAACCAAGGAACTGTCTGACCAGCAGGATTTATCAACTGCAGGTATATTTTCTATACTAAGATAGGGCTACATGTTTGTTTATGGCAGTCTACAGTTTAAAAAGCTGTCAAAATTGCAACCAATAAAAGTAGCAGGACTTTGTGATATCGACAGTATAAAACTGTAATAGCATCCTGGAGTAATTAGTCACAGCTAGATAGCATACTTTTAACGCTGGTAGAATCTTATATCTTTGTGACTACTATAATGCAAAAGAGATTTGGAAGGAATGCTCCAAGAAGTCTAGTGATTCGATAAGAAAGGTGTTGTATTTGAACAAGTGTTCTTTAAAAACATAAATTTCCTCAGAATATGTGAACCTTTGAGCATATGTACTTATGAAACAATTTTACTCTTTCCATTGATTTTTGTCATGTGAATATGAATTACATTTCATGTAAATGATTGATAGAACAATCTGATGTATACGATTTAGTATCAGTACAGTGACTTTGCTGTGTTAATATATCTAGCAACTTGTAAATAGACAAGATTTAGGTCAATCTGATTAAGTCTTTTTTATTCTTGATAGATAATGGGATGATATCAACCTATTCAGTGCCATCTAAGACAACATCTGCTAATGCCTTCACTAGTGGGTCTTCAGTGCAGATCTCATGGCCAACAGCCCTCATAACAAAGACTGACTTTGCTTCTGTCACCCCAATGAAGACTGACTCAACAGCAATTCCAGTAACACAGAATGATGTGACATCCGTGGAAGCTACACAGAATGGAGTGACACTAATCCCAGTTGTGCAAAATGACACAATGTCAATTCCAGTTTTGCAGACTGACATGACGTCAATCCCAGCCATACAGAAAGATACAACATCAATCCCAGTGATACAGGAAGATGCAACATCAATCCCAGTTTTACAGGAAGATACAACATCAATCCCAATTATGCAAAAAGATACAACATCAATCCCAGTGATACAGGAAGATGCAACATCAATCCCAGTTTTACAGCAAGATACAACATCAATCCCAATTATGCAAAAAGATACAACATCAATCCCAGTGATACAGGAAGATGCAACATCAATCCCAGTTTTACAGCAAGATACAACATCAATCCCAATTATGCAAAAAGATACAACATCAATCCCAGTTATACAGAAAGATACAACATCAATCCCAGTTTTACAGGAAGATACAACATCAATCCCAGTGATACAGGAAGATGCAACATCAATCCCAGTTTTACAGCAAGATACAACATCAATCCCAATTATGCAAAAAGATACAACATCAATCCCAGTTATACAGAAAGATACAACATCAATCCCAGTTTTACAGGAAGATACAACATCAATCCCAGTGATACAGGAAGATGCAACATCAATCCCAGTTTTACAGCAAGATACAACATCAATCCCAATTATGCAAAAAGATACAACATCAATCCCAGTTATACAGAAAGATACAACATCAATCCCAGTTTTACAGGAAGATACAACATCAATCCCAGTTTTAGAGGAAGATACAACATCAATCCTAGTTATACAGAAAGATACAACATCAATCCCAGTTATACAGAAAGATACAACATCAATCCCAGTTATACAGAAAGATACAACATCAATCCCAGTTTTACAGACAGATACAACATCAATCCCAGTTTTACAGGAAGATACAACATCAATCCCAGTTTTACAGGAAGATGCAACATCAATCCCAGTTTTACAGGAAGATACAACATCAATCCCAATTATGCAAAAAGATACAACATCAATCCCAGTTTTACAGGAAGATGCAACATCAATCCCAGTGATACAGGAAGATGCAACATCAATCCCAGTTATACAGAAAGATGCAACATCAATCCCAGTGATACAGGAAGATGCAACATCAATCCCAGTTTTACAGGAAGATACAACATCAATCCCAATTATGCAAAAAGATACAACATCAATCCCAGTTTTACAGGAAGATACAACATCAATCCCAATTATGCAAAAAGATACAACATCAATCCCAGTGATACAGGAAGATGCAACATCAATCCCAGTTTTACAGCAAGATACAACATCAATCCCAGTTTTACAGGAAGATGCAACATCAATCCCAGTGATACAGGAAGATGCAACATCAATCTCAGTTATACAAGAAGATACAACATCAGTCTCAGTTATACAGAAAAGTACAACATCAATCCCAGTTATACTAGAAGATACAACATCAGTCTCAGTTATACAGAAAAGTACAACATCAATCCCAGTTATACAGGAAGATACAACATCAATCCCAATTATACCAGAAGATACAACATCAATCTCAGTTACAGGAAATGATATAACGGCAAATCTGATCACAAAGACTTCAGCTCCTGGAACATCAAGTGATTTTACATCAAATCTAGTTGTAAAGACTTACTTTATATCAAATCTTCTCAAAGAGACTGACTTGACAACAGTCACAGTTACAGTGACTGACATAACGTCAACAGTGAATCCTGTAAAAGATTTGACGATGGTGGAAGTCATCACCAATGAGCCTAACTCTATAACAGCTTCTAGCACACTACCACCTGATCTGACACTGGTGGAGGTCATCACCAATGAACCTAACCCAATAACAGCTTCTAGCACCCTGCCAGCTGATCTGACCATGGTGGAGGTCATCACCAATGAGCCTAACCCAATAACAGCTTCTAACACCCTGCCAGCTGATCTGACCATGGTCGAGGTCATCACCAATGAGCCTAATCCCATAACAGCTTCTAGCACACTGTCAGCAGTTACAGAGAGTCAGCAGACAACAGGTAGGAAACAAAACTTTCTTACTGAGGTCACTTCTTAAGTTAGAAATACTAAAGTTTGCACAAGTCCCGAAAACAATAATCTATGCTGTAGATGTACTTTTGTGATAAATCACACATAATTTTAATGTAAATATTTTCAAAGGCATTCATTTTCATTCATTGGTCCTAGTTCTAAATATCACAGACTTAGTCTTAAACAGTGCTTGAAGTAGGGGAAATGAGGTGCCAGTATGGTTACAGGAACCATTCCCCTCTCCTGCTGTTTGCTCTGGAGAAGTACCGGTATGCTTGCAGTCGGCCAGGAGAGGTGCCAGTATGGCACATCGTTTCATACCAATCCCCTTCAAGCCCTGGTCTTAAAGTGTAAGAGTGAACATGAAGTAAAGTGTCAATCTGGTGATGATATGCAACCCTGTCAGGTACCTGTTGCAACATGAGACCATTCACCTGCCTCTTCCATATCTCACCATGCATTGACTACCATCATTGAAGCTCTTTGTGATGTCTATGATCTTTGAGGGAATGATGTTCATAGCATTGCATTATCTGCAGCAGTCTGTGCACACTTTCAATTGCCTTTTTGAAGTTGATGAAATTTATCAATACTGGTGTTCCTCAGCATTGATAAAGCTAACTGGAGAGGAGATAATCAGCCTTGAAATGTCAATGACGATATACTCCTAGTGATAATTAATCATGTCATAAGATATTGTGCAATTTCGTAGGTCGTTTCCTTCACTCATTTGATGGTTCTCCAAAGGTAATGTTGATCCTCTTCATGAAGAATTCCTGCATCATATATTCCGGATTGTCTCAATTGTATTAGCTATCAACCTATGATATGTTTCTTTGTTTATCAAATTAAGCAGGTTGCCGGATGTTGCCAGATGTTGCTGGTGGGGTATTAGCAGAGATGATTGTTGATGACTTTGGAAGAATTGCTGTCGCCATTTACACTTGTCATATTGGATATTGGTTTTCGTCTGGTGGAACTTCTAGATCGATTGTATGCATCGACGGAGATTGGTCAGCGAAGATATCCAGCTGCAAGCGTTAGTATTTGCTGGATCTTTTCATGATCGTAGTTGTAAATTTTAAGCCGATAAAGCACCAGTTTATTCATTATATACATTGTTTGGAGAATAAATTTGAATTTGAATTGAAGATAGCTGAAGATAATAAATTACAGGAGTAGGCATAATGCTTGTTAGTGATCACAAATAATGATGATGGAGGGATGATAATGGAGAGGAGGAATGATGATGAGAGGTGGAAAATGATGCTGTTAATGCTATTATAGGAAACATATGGGATATGGCGTATTGTAGCATTGCAGCATTATTTTTACACAAATATGTCATAACCTGTGAGGCTCATAAGGTAAGAGGCACAGTGAGACCATTGTGATATACCAAAATACTGAAATCATCATTGATCTTACTGAAGTATCTTAGCGGAATTGTGTTTTTTTTAATTATTGTAGCAATTTCTTGTGCAGCACAAAAGACAAACAATAGTGCAGAGGAAGGAATTGTAATTTCGTACAGTAGTAAGTTGACATTTGGTGATGTCCTGCTGAATGCTTGTAAGAAACCTGGATGTTTTGAAGATGCCTGGATTTATGAATCAGTAAAGTGCCTGGCTAAGACTGGTGTTAATGGCTTCCTAAGCAGACAACAGTCTATCTGTCAAGGTAATTCTGTGAAATTCTGTGTCAGAAGTTAGCTTGGGGAATTAAAATCTAATATTTTGTCTGTTTCTGTGTGAATCTTTTACAAATCTAATCCAATCTAAATAATTCTATTGCGTCTTGATTATAATGTCCAAGATCCCAGTCGAACTTCGAAGGCAGCATCTATATATTTTTCCATTGAAGATACCTATGCAGTGAAATACTAATTAGAAATGATCGGTTATGAAAAAGATTATGTGCATCCATATAACCTAAAATATTTTCTTTGATAATTTAAAGATTTTTCTTTTACTGATTTACATTTATTCATTCATTCAAACTCATATTGCACCCCTTCAAAAATACTACTCGGATGCATTTCCCAGCCAAGCAGTGGTCATTGTGAAAGGATTTGAGCATAACATAGAAGCAGGCAAATCATTCTTTGGCAGTGAGTGTAATGCAAGCAGGAGCCCATGCCAAGTGGATGGACATACAACTGAAATTCATGATTTGCATCTGCTGCAAAATCCCGTTGTAATAACTGTGCTATTAGTTCAACTATAATTTGCAGCATACAGTTACTATGTGGATATATGTTACTGCAGTAATTTTTGTTATTCCCATAAAAACACATGCATAGCTTGCAAACTTCATCATTTCAGTAATGCAACATATTTTAAATCTCTAAACACAAAAGCTCTGTCTGGAAGAGCATCTTAATTAATCTATGGCTACACTATACCAGATCAAGTCAGCTAGAGTTAGTTTCTGTTCCGCTGTTCAGAATCTGGACTATGAGGCTGGTGAGACATTGTAATAAATAGTTAGATACTTACATGGAGAGGGATAGTGATGACAACGTTTGTCTGTCGTATGCAGTATGGTCAAAGGTCAAGTGCCACTCGAGGGAGAGTTTGGTTTTTAGTCTGGAGTGAAACTGTTCAGCAGAGAAGAAAACAAGTGAAGAGCTTACATTCTGAGACAAAAAGAGGAATTAGTGAACCAGTCTTTTGAGAGTTATGTCTTTGCAAGAGTTTGAAACATTCCTTTGTCAAGATTGACCTGCAATTGTACAGTATTTCAATTGTACATTTATTGACTGCTTTTGCATTGAAATAAACACTGATTTCTTCTGTTTTAGTATGTCGCTGTGAGCCTCCGCTTTGGGTTGAAAATGCAACAGTGGTGTTTAACATGACCTTGGGTCAACTTAAAGTCACCTGCATTCCAGGACATCGATTCGATAATGGGCTCGCTTCAATGATTCTCACATGTAATTTGGATGGCTCATGGATGAAAATAAGTCCGTGCAATGGTATTAACCATAACCATAACCATAACCAACCATTATGTTCTTTATAAGTGCTCTTTTATAAAATCGACACTTTGGCTAAGCAGTTCACTGAAAATTTTTTGTTTTTATCTTTACTAGTTTTTATACTTTGTTTTGTAATACTTTTGGAATCACAAACATTCAATTGAGAGCACGGAATATTGGACAGAATATATTTTGGCCAATGTAGATTGAACATTATTATGGATAATATGAACAATCTTTATCTTTAATTTCTATTATAGGAACCAAATGGCTTCTGTTTGAATTGTGAGGTAGAATTCAATGCTGCAAGTGGTGCTAAACCATATAAGTTTACCCATTTTAACAGAACTCAGAGTTGGTGGACAATTATTTCAGGTAGTGGGTGACAATTGCCTCAGGTTCGTGTTTAGTATTACATTCAAAACGACCCACTGCTATATGGTTACAAATCATAGAATGAACAGAGATGATTGCAAGTGATTACAGGAGTAAACTTTAACTGTTTGGCAGCCATGCCAGGCGCCCATCTCTCCTACTGCGCAGTTTACTAACTATGCCATGGTACCTGGTGAATGGAAAGGCTGAGTCGACCTTTGGGAGGGTAGCGGGCATTGATCCCGCATCCATGCTGATCTTTCTCTCTTTGTGCCAGAGTGTTACCATTCGCCTGAACCCCCTCCAGGTTATATACGAAGACCAAGCCAAGCGGACATCACTAAGCCTACTTGATGGCCTATTCTGAATGGCAGATAGTATATCAATAGCTTTTAGAGGGTGCAAGTTACATGTCAATGAGGACATCATAATGCTGCAGACAACTTAATTTTTGATGAGTGCATTACACTCTTCTATACGATATCAGTCTCCTAATATTTTCTCTTAGCTACGATTCG
Source organism: Bimastos eiseni (assembly GCA_959347315.1). Taxonomy (NCBI): domain Eukaryota; kingdom Metazoa; phylum Annelida; class Clitellata; order Crassiclitellata; family Lumbricidae; genus Bimastos; species Bimastos eiseni. The sequence continues at coordinate 14,077,537 of OY365808.1, read as the reverse complement.
TTTGCTTTGGCATCCTTTTAAGGATGCAGTTGTTTTGAAGTGTTTACTGTGATTCCTTGTAGTTTTGTACTGTTCAAAGTTAGAGCCACCACTGCATGGTTCATTGAGCACTGATGCCGTGGTCTTTGATACGATTGTCGTCGCGTCCTGTGCTGCTGGATTTGCTCTTTCCAACGGAAATTTGACTGTGGCTTTGCAATGCCTTGATTCATCATTATGGAATGACACATTGAAGGCCTGTGTTGGTTAGATATGTTTACATCAGTAGTCCGGTATCCTATGTAAATTATTCAGCTTTTGAAGTAACTGTCATCTATTTATTGGCCACCCTAGATGCCACGACTGACTGATGGAAATTAAATCTTGTACAATAATTGCATTTTATATTTATACATTCATCTGTCTTAATTTCTGCTACCAGATTTTTTAGTAGTGTTATTGCTTTTCCTGTTTTATAATTAAACAGAATATAGGCAAGCCATTACTGATAGACTCTGTTTGATGTTTTCTGTTTGGCAGCTGTCTTCTGTGCAAAACCTTCATTTCCACTCGTAAATGCGACTATGTTGAGTGCAATTATGTCAGATCGTTTACCATATGGAACCATTCTTACCTTCGTCTGTTATGAAGGACAGAAGTTTGAAAATGGATATCACAAAAAGTATATTGGATGTGTTGGTTCTGGTTACTGGAATGATTCAGATACGTCCTGCGGTTGTGAGTACTGGCAGTATTTGATGTTTAAATTTCGAAAATATTTTGTTCCTCTACCAGTTCTCCCAATCGCCCACCATCATCTGCTTCAGACTCCTCTGTCTGTCACCCCATGAGCTTGCCACTCAAAACTTAAATCCCACTTCTTCATCTGATCCTACACCTTTCATCCTCAACTTTAAATCCATCAATCGATCAATTACTGTAAACTTAATATAGCACCCTTTCAAGATATCTACTCAGAGGTGATCCCGGTCTGACTGCGGCTGAAATATATGGATTGACACCTTCTTTAACTTCCACTCTGAGTCTCTAACCCTTTGGCAACCGGGCTTCTTCTGACCCACCTTTGGGCAATCTGGACATATTTGGACAATTTAGATTATTGAGTTATTTAAGTTTATTGTTTCTTTAATCCGCTAATGTGCCACTATTGTTGTTGTTACTGAAGTCAACAGATGTGATCCAGTTCCTCAGATGAAGAATGGCAAAAGTGATAATTTCAAAGCAGTCCATGGTTCAGTTGTTGCCTACACCTGTGATGTAGGATTTGCCTTCCAAGACAATCAGCCCTTTCAGGCCATGGTCTGCAATGGTCAGACTTGGAATCCCACAGTGAGCGACTGTCTCGGTAAAAGCTATTACTCTCAAACTGCTGGAAGAATTTTACTGTTGCTTTAATCAAAATCTTAATTTAATTTGGGCTTTGGTTTCGACCTGATTTGAATTCAAGGTAGAAATAACCTAACTAGAATTGACAGTAAGCAAACATGTGTCATTAACGTACTACCTACTCGTAAATACATGTATTTGAATATTAAAGATTCAGATGATTATGAAGAAATACAGCAGACTGTGGTGTTGTACATAGAGACTTTCAAATCCATTTAAATATCTTAGCCAAGGGTATGATGGGCACCGAATCGATGACTGCCTGGGTTAAATCTGTTTATGTATTTCTGGATCTGATTTGCTGGATTTTACTGGATATAACATTAATGCCTTAAATTGTACTTAGTTTGCGCTTTGTCAAACCATGTGTTTAGCTAACAATGAACCAAAATCATCTTCATCATCATCACCAACAATCTGTGCTAACCATCTCTCCTGCAGTCTTCATAAAACTGAAGATAGTCTCTCATGATTCCTCATCTATTTGCTACAATTTCATACAATGCCTAGCATGGCATAAACCACCAATTGCAATAAATTATGTCCTTTCTCTGGGCATTCTAGAAATAGTAATCCAGATATGAAACTGAAGATTTGTCTTGATGAGATTAGTTTTACTAAATTAATTCTACTGACTTTGATTGACAGGATGATAAAGCATTTGACATTTTAACGACTAGCGTGTACTAAGAGCAAATGGGAAGTCAATGCAGCTCGGTCATTAAAGTGTTAAAATTAATCTTAACATTACCCAGCATTAATTTAAGATATACTCTGTAACTTTATTGAAATCTTAAATTGATTAAGGCTGAACCATTGAGACAGAAGCATGCATGTGTTTAGTTTAGCTGTCAGTAGTTGATGAACTATCTATTTTATAGAATGATGTTGAATACTTTTTACAGTAATCACCTGTCCAGGTAGTAATGTGTCGAATGCCAAGTGGATCGGAGATGACTTAAGCTACAATTCCACTGTGGACTTACAGTGTAACTTGGGTTACCACATTGGTGGCCAATCAAATGTGTTGATTCACTGTGGAGAATTTGGGAATTGGTCCAATACTATTACTTCATGTGAACGTTAGTGTCTTCTGGAAACTTGTTAAATCTGATATACTATTCACATCTGTTATGTATGTATGCTTAGTGAGTGTGTATGTATGTATGTATGTGTATATGCATGGATGAATGTTTTTTTCATCAAGCACACAGTGCCTCTTAAAATCATTTGAAACTTTGCTGTCTAGTAGATGTAAATGGAATTTAAGCTAATCAGAAAATGCTTCCTCATCTGTGTCTGGTACAAAACAGTATATTAAAGGAAATGTATACTTGTGATTCTAGTTATAGCTATTTAAAGAGTTACACAGAACATCTACTTTTCTGTGCATGATGTGTTAGATCCATGTGTGGTTATTTACTTAGAGCATTCATAGGAAGAAGACATTTTGATTATTGCAGAACAAAACTTCAACATTTCATATGGGAAGTTAAAACAGCATCTGGTATGATGTATTATGCATATTTGCTTATAAGATTTAGACGAAAAACAGAACCACTTTATTGTTGTCTGCTTCAGACTCGGAAGAAAATATCACTCAAAACTCGTGTACCTATGCTTGGAATATATATCGCATAGAGTGACGCTTACCTGCAAAAACGTATGATGTGATCACATTTTGTATATTGTATGTACAGGTGAGTTATAGATGTAAATTTCTCAGATTTTTTTTTATGACAGCTGTTGACTGTGGTCCACCACCAGACATTAACAGTGCAGAATATCGGACTTGGTCATCAACAACGTACAGCAGCATGGTCACCTTTTATTGTCCATCTGGTTTCTGGTTCAGCCGATACGCTTTCTCAAAGACAATGACTTGCCAGGAGGACGGACAATGGCATGCTGATAAAGAACAACTGCCTGAATGTGTCAGTAAGTTAGAAATTCATGTCCAGTTGTCCACAGATGTTGTTAACTTTGAGAATTTAGTATGGCGCAAATACAATTGAGTTCTTATGCCAAATAAGTATCATTTGCTGTCTAAATCATCATTGCCCTTTTGACCTAATCTGCTCTGAAAATTGCAAATTTTATGAATACAGTAGGCAGAAAATACAGTCCAGTGTTAGATTGGATGGCATTTGATCCACTCTGAACGTTGATGCAGAAACATCGTCTGGTCTTCTTTTCTTACTCGTTGTGAGTCGCCAATCAATCCAGAAGTTGACAAAATGTAGTAACACTATGTCTCAACAGCTGATCTCAAGACCTATTTGTGTGGTTGTCCTCTGCCCCTTGGATTCAATGCCTTTAGTCTGGCCAAATGGGGTAAATTACTCTGATACCTGTTGTCGTGTTTCTGTCTTTCTAGGTGTTCAATGCCTGCCACTATATCAACTGGCAAATACAACTGAGACTGGAGTGGGAGTTAGTGTTCAGGTGACCTGCAGTAGCGACCAGTATTTACAAACAGGTCAAACAGAGGTGACGGCTATTTGCACCAGCGTCGGCCTTTGGTGGCCTCCAGTTCCAGACTGCATCAGTAAGTAGAATGCATATTGTGAGTATTTGGATTAATTTAGTTTATCTTACTTTTAGGCATGCAGCTTAACTTTTACAACATCATCCTGTATTATGCATGGTACATAGAACTCAAGCAATATTATAAAAGGGTGGCCGAGTTGCTAATGTGTTGGCTGTGCGCTGCTGCAACTTGGATTCAAATCCCAGACTGTGCTGTGAACTCAACATAGGTTACATCGTGGAACTGTCCTTAACTTTGGGGATTTTTCATCTTCAATACAAGTGCCGGCTTAAGTCCTATGCATGCACACTATCAAAGTTCCATACTATTGCGACAGTATAGACCTTGTTGAGGTATTTTTGGTCTATTTTTATCATAAAAGAGGAATCTACTAATGTTATAAACGAATGGTCCGTGTAGAGTGACTAACTGTGCCATACAAAAATGGCTGCATAAGGAACAGTTATATTATTTGATTTGCTGATCATTAAATGCCATCAAAATGATCGAATCATAACAACACATGTGCAGTTGCTCTTCAGTGTAAACTCCTTCATCAATCTCAACCTGAAAATATAGACCGTTATTGACCAGAATGGTGACACTCAATTATGACAAAATGAGGCAGAGAAAAAAAACAAGAACGTTGTGTTGCTGGGCAAAATATGCCTGACAAATGTAGCAACAACAAATACTTCATATAGACTAAGTCACTGTGCCATGGAAGTTTAAAGGCAATTTGCTGAAATACATTGTCATATCATGACCCAACGAGCGTTAGAAGTAGTTCGGAAGACATTGAGTCGTTAACATATCTATAACAAAATGTGGCAACCACATTTCTTTGGGCCATGGCAACCAGTTGTCACCACTGGGACAATGTGGGCCAGCTATGGCCCAAATCAAAATGGTTTCTGCTGAGTTCAATCCATTATTCTGTGTTGTTGAAAACTGATTCCATTTTGATTACCATAATAATCATAGCAGTGCACCTGCAACAGAGTTGGTGCTTTTCCAGCAGGATATAACTTGCTGAACATTGTCGGTATATTGCATAATTCCTGTGTAATTTCATGAACACGTATTGTTGCACAGGTAGAGGACCTCTTCAGAAGATGGATTTACCCAAAGTTGAAGCCAAAGGAGCTCAGTACATTGCAGTTGCGTCTGTCTCCGTGGTCATTGTTGTGACTGTTGTCATCGTCCTCTTAGACGTAATGACATTGGTTGCAACACTTGCACAACATCACTCTAAGCATTATGCAAAACACAAATTCAAATGATGCTTCAGTTTCAGTTGATGAGAGAACATTTATTTAAAACTCTCATTATGATACTCACAGACCTAAGTTTCGCTGTGCTCTTGTTTTGCGGATTAGTTAAGGAAATATCTATGTTGTGTTTGTTGCCAAACTGAAATCATACCCTGACCGTGCAGTCATTAAGCATGATTTCAGTTGTAAACCACAGTTTTGCAACTGTGACTTAGATTGAGACCATTTAACACTTTAGTGATGAGCTACATTAGTTTCCCAGTTGCTTTTAGTACACTCTCATCATCAAGGAGTTAACACAAGCATGCAGAGAAGCAGACAGACCTTATAAGACATAGACTAACTGGAGGGTTGGCTTGTTGAGCGATAGTGATTGTGCGAGTATGGTGTATTAAGTACTATCTATAAACAGTTGAAAACAGATTTAAATTAAGTGCAAAATCAAGTGCTTTACTTCTTATTGGTGTTTATTATGCGTTGCTTATGACATCCTTTTTTATCCAGTACACGAGTTTTTTTTACCTTCTTTTCTTTAACTTGGCTTGCGTAAAGTTTGTCATGAATGGGACATCGGATTGTTGGTTCGTTGGAGTTCTTTCATCTCTTTTTTTCTGTATGTTCCCATCGATCTACAGAGCTGCAATTTTGCACACATGTCACGCTTGCATAACAATGCAATGTATCAAATTTTTACGGACATAACTAAAAAATTGAGAAAAAAATGCAACAAAATTAAATATTGTTTACCCACTCGAACGAGTCCTTGACGAGCTCCACTCTGGCAAGTTTACATCATAAATGATATCTTAAGGAAATGGATCGATTGCGTCATATACCAGATAAGCAAAAGTCAATAAAAAGGGTCCAGAAAAACCCATGTTTTTATTTTCACTTGTTAATTGTTTATTGCAGTTTGTTTCAGTTTTACTAAAATAAACTATACTATAACACCATTCTGTGAGACTTATTATGAATTTTTATACGATTAGGAAAAGTTTGTGGTTTAAACCTTCACTTCACAACTACTCATGAGTCATTTGGCTATGAACCATGACATCATTGGTATAGTGAAAACTTACATTGAAGTTCTGTAATGTTTTTGCAATAGAATGCAATGCAGTACCATACAAGTATATAACTAAAATTTAATGCTTCTCCAGCATTGCTCTGGGTTGCATTTAAGCAGATATGACACAATCTTATGGGGAGATTAGGCGTTCCTTGCATAATCGTAAATCTTAACCTCAACTTTTCAGGCCATTGCTCCTATATGATTGTTTTTTTGTAATGTGACCTAATTGTATTTAAGCAATTAGATCATATTCTCTTGATTCGTCTTTAATTCCATTATTTCTAATCTCAAAGTTCAAAGCAGTACATTTCTTTTTGATGTAGGATTATCCATTGATCTGACTTCACCAACATCACTCCACAGAGATGCTACTTACTTGCCTTTCTATAGGTCCTACAATCAACTGGTTTCTGCCATCAGCTAGTATCCTGCCTCTGTCTGGCTGTATTCAACACTATCGATCACAACCAATGACCATCCTTCTCCTTCTTCATTGACTGTCTTCTTAATTTGTCGTCTCCCTCAGTGCTCTACTATTGGTTCCAGTCCTACTTGTCCTCCAGAACTTTCTCTCTCTGTTTAAACCTGGGAAGGGACAATTTCCCTCTGGACAATTGCCCCCCCCCCCATCTCTCCCAAAGTAGGCCTATATATGCATGTTTGAATATGTGTGTATATGTGATGCTTGATTGTATGCACGTATGTACGCAGAATGTGCCCATGTAGACTATGCAGTCGACATGTCCATGTACAAACCAAGAACAGATGATGTATGATGATAAGGCGTACGTGTCACTTTATCTCATAATAAACATTCGTCAGCGACTGATTTAACTGCAGATGATTGGGTGTCACTGATTGTAGGCCTATTCAGTATTTATGCATCTAACAAGAGAACGAGAAATTCATAGGTTAACTTGTTCTTTCACAGAATGTCTGATTTGTTGGATATATATTCAAATTGACACCAATGAAATAGCACAATTAAATATATTATAGTCTCGCTTTGCATCTGCAGTGTGACACGATAATTAGGCCTATATATAGTTGCTTATTTTCTTTTTTTAACAGAAGTTGGATTGATGCTTGTTTTAACAGAAATTGGATTGACGATATAATTAATTCGTGCCTAAATATAAATTGTTTAGACCTCAAATATATTTTTGCTTAATAGAAGTTAAATAAATAACTTGTCATCGTCCGTTCATACTTTACTTCTTTACTTGTAATCATGCTGCGGTTTGTCAGTGTGAAATTAAACTTATTATTATTATTATATTATTAGTATTACGTTTGATTGACGATGAATATACTTTTGCAAGTCTGCGGTTACACACATATTCACCCTTTACATAGGGGCATTACAATGAGACGTTATACTTATTTGACTGCATACCTGGCAGTGTTGGACACAAGACCACAAACTCAAGACCGAGACCAAGGCCACGAGGTTCAAGATCGAGACCGAGTGGTCCAAGACCAAGACCGAGACCAATGGTCCAAGACCAAGACTGATACTCTTTTTTATAAACAATTCAATTTATTAAGACGCTAAAACGGAATAATGCACTTAAAACATAAATTTTTTGCTGAAGAATACTAATCTTAATAATGGTCCAGAAAACATTTTTACCGGGCACTCTGAACTTTTGCGGGTTCAGCCCTTGGCTTTGGCCTGAGAATTTCCCATTATAAATTACTTACAGTATATACGATAGGTAAACACCTTAAGACATCTGAACAAGTACATTAACGTTTGTATGGCGTACTTGTACGGACCTCGGAATTGTAGGTTAACAGTGTCTACACGTGGCCGACCACATGCATTTTTTTCTGCCCATAGTAACGTGTGTATATATTTATATAGATGAACAGCACGCCATAAATCGATTACAACCGCGTAGGGCCTAAGCAACCGGTATATCTACTAATCGAAAATGAAGGAAGAATATCGAAAAATTGCTCTGATACGGCAAATGACCAAGAACGCTAATTCAAGATGGAGACCAATGCCAAGACCGTTCCTTTAAGACCAAGACCGACGCATTCGAAACCAAGACCGAGACCAAGACTAAGACCGTTGCATTCAAGACCAAGACCACAGTTTTCCGGTCTCGAGACCAAGACCGCGGTCATAGTAAACAGGCAAGCTAATGATATGAAGAGCACTTCCAGGGTTAAGGAATGTGCCCGCCGGCTGAGGGAAACAGCCAGTGGCCGGCGTGTTGACCAATGACCCGTAGCGGCTGGCTGACCAGTGGGCTGAGCATGACTCTCTGAAATCGGAGGGTCATAGACTGAGACTGGTGAATTGGCAGGGTAGAACTACAAGAAAGACGGGTGACTGATAGAGAGAGACGGCAAAGTATAGTTAGCAGGCCCGCCGAGAGGGGAGGCAAAGGGGGCAACTGCCCAGGGGCCCAGCGAGTTTTAGGGGCCCGGCCCGGGCCCGCAATCAACTTTCGAAAATATTATGATCAGCTATAACAAGTGTATTATTTATGCCTTTTTAAAATATAACTTAACTGAACTTAATTACAATCAGATTAAACTTCAAGCATCTGAATATTGCCGTACTTATTTACCATTTTATCATTTTTATGTGGTATTATCACTATTATGTATATTGTATAATAAAACTACGCTCATGCAATTCCGTCCGAATTTAATTCTCATAAAGCCTAAAGATAGTTTAGAGGCTCAGGCCCCGGGGGGCCCGTGACAGCCCTGCCTAGGGGCCCGAAACTTCTGTCGGCGGGCCTGATAGTTAGAACTCCGACCGACATTTCTTAGTGTGTGAGTGGTGATGACGAATTCTCTCCTCGTCTAAGCCCGTAGACAGGACTATCCATTGACTTTACGCCACCCCAGGGAGGAGATGAATGAGATGGTTTCCCGGTGTCTCACTCACAGACATATTGGGTGAGCAACTTAGTAATTGTCCAAGGTCGCTACGCAATAGTGGGCGAGGGAGTCAGAAAATCTATTTTTTTGCGTACGTAATATATGGAATTGTTTTGCATGAAGTTGTGGAGAAAGTAAGTTTAGACTATATGAAAGAAACGAAGGGTAACTTCTCTCATACAATTATGAGCATATAATGGCAATAATATTGTTCTATGTAGTTGTCTGACCCTAGTTATATTTTTGCAACATTGGAATTTTAACTAATATTAGTATAAGATAAGAATTTCGTTTGTTTAGAAATAACAAAATCTAACAATAAGCAGAAATGCTTCGAGTGACGGAGGTCAATTTATATAATTAGAACGGTATGTGGGTCGGATATGACTAGGGTAGGATTGGGTCGGGTCATGCACGTCATGTGTTGGATTTGGACGTCAGATATCTGATTTCGTATGCACTCGTATAACTTGTATTAAGGAAACTTGTACTACATGTATGCTACAGCTTTAATTTGAATAGTTGACCTACGTACATGCCTACTGATTTTAATACTATCGTTATATTGGTTACATAGTTTGCTATATGCAGTTGCTGGTATTTTCATGGTTTGCTTGTTGAGGCGTGGCCAACCGCTTCGTCCGCTCTAATGCTTTGAGTTGTGACGGCTTGTAGAAGGTTGTTGACATAATTTGCTGGTACTGACAAAAATTAATATTATTAGTACCGGTACTTTTCGTAGAGTTATTCTGACGGATTAATCGTCTACGCGGCTTCGTACACCATGCTTTGGTCTGATTGGAACAGAGTTATGGTTTGTCGATATATTGTGTCGTTTTGATAATCTGTCTCCGGTAAGCTGGACAACGTGCTATTTTTGGGTCATAATTAGGCACCAGTGCCACTCTGTGACATCTTGCTTTGAAGAAAGGTTAATTGCCGTTCGGTCGTAGCAAATCGATCCCACGTCTTGTAAGAGACACCACGAGTGTGCTGTGGGAGTCATATTACATGATCTTTGCAGAATAGACGAGCTCGCGTAATGCCATGATTGTACATCTAAATTTAGTAGTTATTTGTAAATTCGATATGTTTATTGTAAAAGGTGGGTAAATCTAAAATTGGTTAAAAGCTATGAGTTTGTGAGAGTTTGTGGCAATGGATTATTTTTCACAGAGATTATTTTCTACTGAAATTCATATTTCTTTTTATTGATGTGACGTTCGGAGCAGAAACTGTTGCCTGTCGATCGAATAGTTAATAGTTCTGTTATGACTAAAATGTTCACACCACATGTCAGCAAAGCAGAAGAAAGTAACTCTCAGTATGTTTGAAACCAGACTGGTCCTCAATAGTGTCTAAGCCACCTAGAAATAACATTTCCTCAGTTGTTTTAAAGAGTAACTATTAGTTAGTCATATCAGAGGATGAGTTTTGAGTCACATATTTATTTTTTGGTCGAAAATACATTTATTGTTGATTTTTTATAAATAAGTCTAAACAAGTTTCGGTATTTTGGATTTGGTGGGCTTTAAAAATTATACATGTATTGTTGATTTTTTTTAGAATAAGGCTAAACAGGTTTCAGTATTTTGGATTTGTTGGGTTTTATAAATCATACATTAATTGTTGATTTTTTAAAATAAGTCTAACCAAGTTTCAGTATTTTGGATTTGTTGGGTTTTAAAAATTATACATTTATTGTTGATTTTTTTAAATAAGGCTAAACAAGTTTCAGTATTTTGGAATTGTTGGGTTAAAAAAAATTACGTCACTAACTCCAAGTTAATATTTTTAGTTATTCTTAGCTATTTACAGGTGTAATATTTGCCGAGGCGAATACTTCCAAACAGTCCAATATTAGGCCGAGGCGAATGTCCGAGGCGATTTCCGGTTATGCCCTAATGCTAGTCATTGGTGTGAATTTTAAAATTTCTTCTTTATGTTTCCATTATCTTAGCTAATATTTTAAAGTTTATTCTTTCCAGAGGTGGTCTTCTGTCCTTATGATGGATAAGCTCCTTGTCAAAGGTGCATTACATGCAAGTTTATGTGGGCTATGTACATCAAGTTCCTTTTTAGTTAGGTCTACATGTATCTCTAATTGCCAATATTTTATTTTGGACCATAATACCCTTTAGGATCTGTCCATAGACACTTGCCCTGGACAACGAGTATCCTGTTTAGAAGGCGGGGTTTGTACCAATGAACAGTTAACCTTGACATAGCTTGGTCGCTAGCTATTATTTCTAGGTATGGAATTTATTTATTGTTTTCATAATTAATCAAAATTATCAGTTCATTCAAGAAGACTTTTGTAAATGACCTATCTCAATTAAGTCATAGCAGTGGTACTGTCTAAAACGGTAGGGCTATTACACACCGCCTTGCCTTTATTTGATGCAACCATACTGTTTTGTTATATGCTAAGATACTGGTATACCATTTCAGGACATGGTGGTTGATTGGTTAGAGCGCTCGCCTTGTAATGTGGTGATACGGATTAGGGCTGCCTCTGAGACAGTTACTGTGTAGGAACCTTGAGCCTTTCGTTCATTCTCTGTTACTCAATGTGATTGATTGATGTCTGGTCATTAGATAGTGGTGCTTAATGGATGCATTAGATTGATAATAATAATAACAATAATGGTGTATTCCCTTCAACTTGAACTTATTTACTAGGGCATGACCGGAAATTGCCTTGGATTTTTGCCTCGGCCGAACATCCAGCTTTTCGGGACTATTCGGAAGTAGTCTCCTTAGCAAATATTACACACAAATAGTTAAAAATAAAAATTTATTAATTCAATAATTTTTTTCACGAACATTTTACACTCTGAAAACGATGATTAAAAATTTAAAGCCGCTTTGGTAGTTATTACAGGCACATACACTTATTTTGATAATTTTTTATTATGCAAAACGAGTGACAAAAATCTGAAATTTTAAACTTTGTCTGTGGATGGTTCTCACCAGACCAGAGTTGCCACTACTATTCGGTTCGTACCCGGATCTGGCAAATAGTGTCTCCAAATACTCGGATTCGTTACTCGGTAGAATTTGTCTACTCGGTTATGCCGTATTGTTTACTCACTGCCCATGGTGGTCCATGACATGTAAAATTTATTGTGGTCCTCTGATAAATGTGGCTGTTGCACCACAACGTGTGTTCTCTAAGACTTGTATAAATCCTAGCAAAGGTAGCTGTTGGTCACCGCCTACGGTAGACGGTTCGTGTGAGTTGCGTAAACTGTTTTGTCTCACCTTTCAATTCTTATCGAATGATGCAGGGGAAAAATAGGGTAACGTTTTTCACAGACAAATGCATCAACATTTCTCTTTTATTATATTATTTCCAATGACTTTTATTTTGTTATTTTATTTTTATAAGCATTTTTAAATGATTTGAAACAGTGGTGAATCCTGCAGACTTAAATACAAGTGATTGCTATCTACAGCCATATAGTTAATTTAAGTAACCATTTCATTTTGTAGTACCACTGTACATTTGCCTTTTTCATGCAATCCACTGTAATAAACAGTTTCATCATAGTGAATTTTATTACAGACCAAGATGAATAACTTTTAGCAAGATAAAGTTAGGTCAGGTCAAGCATCAATTGTTGGTTTATTACTACGAGTAAGTGCCATTAATAAAGCAGCCACTTTTGCTAGAGAGCCGCAATAAATTTGTCAGAATGCCCACCATTGCTAGAAGGCCGCTTTGTCACGTGTGCTCTTTTGTGTTACATTTCTATGTTTTGAAGTTAAATATTTCTCTAAAATTCATAGGCTACTGTGCAATATTGTTGGATCATATTTACTTTCTTCGTTAGTATGCAGTACTCGATGACGGAATTATTTTGTGACTTTTAATGTGCATGCGATATTGCAATTAAGATTGGTATTGAATTGACCGACTTTGTTTTATTTGTCATTATGTGAAATCCTCATTGAATTAATGATTGTCTCGTCTAAGGATGGGCAGATATCTCGTTAATGGATTAAGCGATAAAACTCTGTTCAGGTTATTGACATCCAGTTTATCGTGAGTTGCAACTGAGATTGTGTTACACAGGGTCAATGTTTACCATCATTTCAACCTACTACCTCTATGCCTGTAGAAAAGGTGTGTTAAGAAACAGAAAAATTGCCTTGTCATATTATATGAGGAGCTGTATGAATAATAAGGCAGTTGAGTTTAAATTTCTGTTTAATATATATTAGTCAAGATCACTCACAAAATGTATTGTAATAAAACATTTATATAGCGCTGCTCAGAATCGGCAGGGCTCTCAACGAAAATAGGTAAGTCTTTAGGGTTCTCCGGAACTGGGAGGGTGAGAGGGCTATGGTAATTCCAGAACTGTGTACATTGTTGAATAAGGAGTCAATGAAGTGAGTCCAAAATAAAGCCTAAAATGTGGGCAGACTTTGAAATGCTGCCTATGAGACGAATTTTGGTCCATATAATTCTGAGTAGGGGTCTGGGTATTAAAATTCCCTTTAACTATCTACGCTCTTATGTGTTGTCAATTGATAACTCTGTCTTATAGTTTTTGAAGCAGCCCTATGCTCACCCCACATACAAAGAGATGCTATGCTTGATCAGTGGGACAGTCTCTTGCTGTGTCCCACACCTGTACCATGTTGAGCTCTCATGTTTTCTCAGTGGCTGACCCAAAGTTTTGCAATTCACTGCCAAGCCTCAATCTTCTGTCTATAAGATTATAGAGCTCTAAACTTGAAGATTCACATTTTTCAGCCTCATATTTCTGATCTTTTGGATTTCAACCCGGTGGCATTTCCATTGGAGTATGGTTTGCAATGGTGATTGCACTTGAAGCAGCCATTGATGGATGTCTTGCACAAGTTGCACATAATGACGAGTATTCTTTGGGAGGAAAGTTCCTGTGTACAAACTGTGCTAGTCCTAACCTAGGTCTCTAAATACCCACTGAAATGGTGGTAATTATCTAGAGACATGGCGATGAATTTATTGAGGGAAACGGCCAGAATATCTATAACTGGTACGGAATGGCTGATTGTCCTCGAACCTACAAAAGATTAGGGGGATTTAGTGCTTGCTGGTGCCTTCTGTGGAGTGACAGACCAAGTCTTTCTGTTTTAGGATATGTTAATTTGACATAATGATGAATAAAAATCACTGGTGTATGTTTAAAATATGGCATCTGAACACAACGTTTTTTTTAAAGATTATGACAGAGAAGGGACAGTTAATGCCCATTAGGGTATGATATGCTATGTCAGTCAGCATGATTAATTAGTATGACACCATGACATGTGATGTTATATTCCAGAAGTTTTCAAGACTAAGGCTATTTAGGTACACAAATTATAAGTCATGCAAGTAGTCCTACACACTTTCTCAAGATGGGCACACTCATTACGCAACTAGAACTATTCTAATACAAACTTGTTTTTGTACTATCTTATCTGAAAAATGCAAAAAATGGAAGAAATATAAGCTTTCATTTAAATAGTGTATGCGTGCTGAATTCTGCCATGACTATGCATGAATGACACTCTTGTGTACAATGTGTCCTTTACAGTTGGCTACATGTGTACATATAATTGTACATGCAAATGACTTTGGAGTGTAAATGTGTGAACAGTGTGTGCCTGCATTGCTGACAGCCTAAGGTTCAGTGTCCTTGTCTATGATCTCCTACAGGTGAATGGCTTGCATTAATTATCCAAGCTCAAAACACAATTAGCATGCTAATTAGCCTAGCTAAACAGCCTGAGTCCTAAGGGAATGACATGAAATAGTCATGTTGGGTGTAGCAAGCCCATTGCACTGAATTGCATTTGATTTGCACCAATACATCAAGCTGGTGTTATTGAATGTTTAGTTTTAAAGGCAGCCTACACCTCCCCCACACTCGCACTACAGGCAGTCTTCTAAAATTTGGCCAGGAGCTTGCTTACAAATGCCTTAAATGCTCTACCAGATAATAAATATAATTCATATATATGTGGTTGTTGATGCACATGGCCTTATCAGTGCCTATGTGGTAGTGGTTTGACAGGATATTGGAGACACTGGGAGACATTTTGTGCTGGTTGTGGCTGTGACTTTGTAGACTTGTGTGATGACATGTGGTAACTTAGTGAGTCAATGTTTTTTTTCAAGATGACAGGGGTAACCATTGGAGGTTGGATTTGAAACATAATTAACAAAAATAATCCTTTTCAGTGAGAGGATTGTGAAGTTTATTATCTGTGGAAATAATATAACTATAATCTTGAATTGGTCTGTTATGAGTTGTGAAGTCTTGCTATCTTAGAGATTGTTACAGGATATAATATGTCAACAAATTAATTATATTGATGATAGTTTAGATGACTACTGTAGAGTGAGTGGTTGTAGGCTTCAGAAGTCACTCTTGGCTTTTGGGACTGTCATTTGACAGAGTAGGAATATTGGCACAGTTTATTGACTACTACAAATTAGAGAAATCTATGTTTGCTTGCAATTGGCAAATGCTATAGGTATTGTTGTACGTTTTAAGGTCAACATATTTTCTAAGGAGGTTTACAGTATTTGGGATCTGTGTCATGTACAATGGTTATGTGCTGCACAGCTTAACCATTGCCTTCTGTTATCGCACTGGATCTGGGTCTGTTTAGTTTCTGTAGCTATGCTGATTAGTTGTGTAAACCATCCTGTGTCAACTGGAGTTGTCTTTGTAGTTCGGCTAGACTAATGCTGTCAGCTGCAAATTTGCAAAATGTTTGTACTGATGTTTGCCAACATTTATCATATATAGTGCATTGTTAACCAGTCAATTATTATGCTACATAGTGTTAGTATACAGTTGATTTGACTAGGGCTATGTTTTATAATACTTTTCCACCCAAAATGTTTTGCCTCACTAATGAATTTGTTTCCATAGTTGACTGACTGTGTAGAGACTTTGCTGTTGTTGCATGGCTGAAAATAACAGTCCTGGCTTAGCAGCACATGGAAAAGAGTTATCTGTGATAACTCTGTTATCAAAAAATGGCTTTGTTAGCATTAAGTTAATGTTGCCCTACTGGTTTCTTGGATGTGGTATTTTGTGTTATTTTTCCAAATTAGTGGACTTGTTGACTTCAAGATGAGCAATGTATTAATTGTTTTTAGGTTTTGATTCCACAGTTCACCTAAAAGGGATAGACCCACTGAAGTGTCATGATATTTGTCATGTTGCGGGTAGTTGAATTCAACTCCTGTTAACCATTTAATGACTTGCTGTCTTGGTTTCCAATGCATTTGGTGCACAATCGTTGTTAAAGGGCTAAACTTGTTATCATCTCTTGCTGCTGTAGCATGTAATCTTACTGCATATTTGTCCACTTTAGTTTAGAGATGAATTTTATTATTATCATTGTGGCAAAAAATGCTATCTATAATATATGTGCATTGTGCAATCGCGGAACTGTGATGTACTTGTTGTCTAAAGATTACAATGTGTTTTGTTTCTTTGTAGATCTTACTTTTTGAATCTTTGCCTCGATAATCATGACAGTTTCATATTCAAGCAAGGTTGCTACCAGCTCTAATGCTGGCTGCTTCTTGAGACTCCTTTTAAGGTTAGTTCTGATCATAAGATATTTTGTTTTGAATATTAATTCAGACATGTTTTTTCTTTCTTTTACTTTTTGAGATGCTTGAAGTTGATCTACAGTTGTTACCATATTGAGGTTTCTCTTGATCCTTGAATCAGAACAGATGCATAAGAAGTTACTGTTGGATTGATCAGCTAACCTTTGAAATGTCCTGTCAATGAATTTCAAGAGCAACTTACTGGCAAACCCAGGCATCATAAACCTCAGGAAATCCTACTGAGTACTTATGCGCCTGTACAGACAACATTCGACATTCAGCAAATGCCAAGTCCTCTGTTTAGTCTATAGGACTGTCAAGTGACTTGTTCTGTCTGTTATGCACATTGGCCATTTAATGCTTGGTTGATGAGCCATACAGGGTTAACATTTTGCTCGAATCAGAAATCTTCCAAGAAGAATCAAGATTGATATTTAATATTAATACTCTGCACTCAGCTGACCAAGATGAATATTATTCGCCTTGGGCTTTAAAGAATTAAAACTTTGCATCAGAGATACTTTAGAAGTTTGTAAACACTGGCAAAAGCTAAACTAAATTGTTATATAGGAATTCTGCTTTTGTTTTTCTTTCCAGGTGGCGAGGGAGCATTTACAAACTTCTTTGGAAGGATTTTGCAGTCTTTGCTTTCCTCTATTACTTGCTTGGCTTCATTTACCGTTTTGCTTTAACTGGAAGAGCCAGAAGGTTTGTTATAGAAGTTAATACACCTGATTTTCATTATAATTGGCTCCATTATGAGATGAATTCTCTCGAGTGGTCCATGGCGATGATACAGTCTTATTTTCCAGTGTTTGACCCCAAAGGCAAGATAATTATGATTTTTCTAATTGAGGATCGAATCCTAGTTATTGCATGTTTTTAGTGCACCTTAAGTTCTACGTTTACCTGTTTCTTTCCGTATAGTAAAGAATGCCTTTGTGAGACTATAGATAGAAGTGACTAACTCATGATTATGGTGAATGTCTAGTGTGTAAACAAAACAAAATTACTGATTGGAAATGACTGTTCTGTCAGAAAAGGAAAATCCTTCTTATCTCATGAACCCAGAGCTCTGAGCAAAAACGGATGTGCTGATTCATTTTGCTTATTGCCTATTTTTTATTACTTGCTGTTCTGATGTCCAGGAGACCAGTGATGCCCTCTTCTTCTAGAGCTGTTCTGTTTGGTTTCCTTCCTACTTTCTTTTATTCGTGCAGTCCAATTTCTTTCCTCAATTATTCTTTCAGGCATTATCTTTCAGTTAAGTTTGTATTACATCCAATTAATTTGTCTCTTTATGATCTTTTGTTAAATTTTTCCTGTTCTGGCTTCCTTCCTGTCAACTTTCCGTCTTTTTACAAACAATGTTCTAAAGCTAATGGTTCTTAGCTGACTTCTTCTTTTCTGCTCTGTCCAATTTAACCCATGTTGCGACCTTTTTTCTCCCCGTAAGGTCACATGCTGCTACAAGCAATCCAGTCCACATTTTCTTACCCTACTTAGAGTTCATGTCTGTGCCTAGAAAGCTTGTACTTTGTCAATGTTATTTGACATTGTTTAAATTGATGCTAATATTTATACCGTTTGTAAGCTATTGCGGGTTTGCTGGGAGTCTATTTAAGACTATTCTTACTTATTTATTTTCTTGTCTATTATTGTATTCACCAGGTGCAGCACATCCTTTCTCATTTGTCTTATAGTTGTTCCTGGTTTCAATTTTCCTCTCAGGATTTTTCCACTCTTTTCTCCAAATCATTTAACTAACTGTTAGATTTTGATAAGTTGTGAGGTGATCAGTGTGTTATTTTTTTGTATTTAAAGATCTGTAAAGTGCATCTAATAAAGTGAACTGTTCAGATGCGCTGCCAGTGCACAAGGTCTCGTAAGAAGAAGAAGGTTTTGAGAAAAAGGATAACTTACCAAATGCATATTTTTTTTATTATGTCATATTAGCCAAAGTAGAGTTGTATGTAATAAATTAATTGATTTAGAGCTCTTATGTTGCTCTTATCCAAGATATCTACTCAGAGAGGTGCTCCCATCTAAAGCATAGATAAGTTTCCAAACAGCTTGTGAGAAGTGTATGCCGAGTATCTAGTTAAATTCACACATAGTCTCAAAGTGACCGTATATTTATAAGAGAGAACCGTTTAAATTATTTGGGTAAATGCCCGGTAGTTGTGTACTATTTGTGCATTTGTATTAGCTGGTTTGAAAGCGTTGCCGAGTACTGTCAGGCGTTTGGAAACCTGATTCCGGTGGCATTCGTTCTCGGTTTCTACGTGTCTCTCGTCGTCAGTCGATTCTGGGAACAGTTCAAATCCATTCCGTGGCCGTCGCGAATGGCTCTTTTCATCAGTGCTCTTCTCCAAGGCAACGACCAGCGGGGTCGTATGATGCGCCGTGCAATTATGCGATATCTATGCTTAGCCTATGTTCTCACAATGTCTTCCATCAGCCCCCCAGTCAAGAAACGATTTCCTACTTTGCAGCATGTAACAGAAGCTGGTAAGAATACATCTTTATTTACTTGTTTTGAAAATGTTTACGCTTTTGTTCCATAACTATATGCATCAAGGATCAGTTATTGTCTTCTGAAT
Source organism: Bimastos eiseni (assembly GCA_959347315.1). NCBI lineage: Eukaryota > Metazoa > Annelida > Clitellata > Crassiclitellata > Lumbricidae > Bimastos > Bimastos eiseni. The sequence goes on along the minus strand of OY365808.1, from coordinate 14,058,156 downwards.
TCTGATGTTGTCATCCACTTCATTATCATCTAGTACTGTAGCTTTTTGAAGGCACTCTACATAGATGCTTGGAATGAGCAATAAAACTCGAGCTATCCATTCATCATTCATTCATTCATTCATTCATTGTGAAGATTTATATAGCGCCCCTTCAAGGCTACTACTCAGGAGCACTCCCGACCCCGGTACGGCTAAAAATAACAGTTTTAAGGCGAGTATAAAAGGAGTATGAGTGGACCTTAGGCGACAAACGCAACATTGGACACCATTTCCTTGAAAAATAGCCAAATTACTTTTATTATATTGTTTACATTCTGAAAATGTCTCAGTGTAGCTATGACGGCAAATTGTTTGTGTCTGATTTTCAGGATTTATGTTGCCAAATGAGCAGAAGATTCTTGAGGAAATGAAGACAAAGTTTAACACTTACTTTGTTCCTCTTGTCTGGGCTGCTAGCCTTGTTGCACGAGCTCGGAAGGAGGGCAGAATCAAAGATGATTTTGCTGTTAAGACTTTAATTGATGTGAGTTTTACTTTCTTCTAATTGAAGCATTTATGAAGATATATTATGTAAACTGCTGTTAAAGTGTACAAAGACAAGTGAACTTCTGAGGAAGTTAGTTACTATGCTCATCTCTAACTGGTGAATGACCTTTGCAAGTTTGAAGCAATGTTAATGCTATTGTTGAAATGTAAATTGCCATCGGTTGACCATATTTAGTAACGAAAAGCAAAATGAAATTAGACTTTGACCCTTCTGCAGTCTCATTTTTGCTGTAGTGAAGTAATTTGGGAACTGTACACAATAATTGTTTTTTTTATGGAACAAATATAAAAATATAATTTCTTTGTTTAAAAACTTTTATTACCAATGTTTTTTGTATTGTATGCAGGAAATTAATGACTACAGAGGAAAATGTGGAAGTCTGTTTAGTTACGACTGGGTTACAGTTCCATTGGTGTACACTCAAGTATGTACTGATTAATTATTTTAGTATGATCTTAACTATTACTTAATTCAGTTGTTGCATCTGTTGAGTACCAGGTATGACATTCATTTTTGTCTTACTGTGGAATGCTTTTAGTTTTCTCTGCTTCTGTATTCAAAGGCTAAACATCTTACTACAATCTTTGGTAAGTACGTATAAAAGCATTACTTGTGTTCTTAATAAAGACTGTGTATTACCAGCCTACTAAATTATAAATTAGTGATGCAATTGAAGCCCAATTCTCTTATCATTTCTGGAATGTATGCTGCCAGTCTGTGGCTTAGGAGTCTTCATTAATGGAGAACAGTCCATGGCTGACCATTTGAAATTGCAGTGCAGGTCATTCCTCGATCAGCTACGCAAGATTTGGTCAACAGGGAGTGACTTGTTGTTCTGCTCTGCAATGACTCTTCCACATCCTTTAGGTGCCCTTGTAACTGACTGTTGAGTACTGAATTTGCTTTGGAAAAATCTTCCTCCTCTTGTTAATCTGCTCCATCCAATATACATTAATTATATATTTTTTAATTTATTTTTTATTACCGAAATTTGATATCGCCCTTCTTCCAACATTTTTTGCTCAGAAGTGCATACACACGGCTCAACGGCGCAATTGCAGTTGTACTGCAGAGCAACTGTGTGCGAAGGACTTGCTCTAGGTCCCTACACAGTGACTCCCCGGACGAGGGTCGAACATGCTCGGTCAGCACACACTGAACGTTACGCGCTGACCACTCTAACTGATCGGCCACTGTGTCACACGGTTATATGCAGATGAATTACGAATGATTATGATATCAACCTTCTAATTAATATGACCTTTTTTGTGTTTCTTAATTAATAGGTCGTGACAATTGCTGTTTACACATTCTTTCTGTCATGTCTCATGGGAAGGCAATTTCTTGAGAATGGTAATAATGGTGGCGATATGTACTTTCCAATGTTTACATTCCTGCAGTTCTTATTTTACATGGGGTGGCTGAAGGTTAGTTTTCTTTTTCCCATTTCAATATTTTTACAATATCTAGTTAATGCAAATTACATTTAGTTTTGTGTTCAAATGGTACTCAACTGCTGTCTGTTCTCGGCATTCAGTTAATGTCTGTGTTCTAGTAGAACTTTTATATTTAGGTCTAAGGTCCTTAGTATAAATTGCTGTTTTCTTCTTGCTAAATTACATCGTTTTTTGAATTGTTTCTGTCGTTTATACATTTAAGTTATAATCAGGTTAATTTTATAATGTAGCTATTTAGAGAGTTGTGATAGAACATGTTTGCAATTTGCAAGAAGCCTGTTGAGTTCATTATAAGTAATGAGTCAGAATTAAGAGAGTTTTTTCATCTTGCATTTGTATGAATAGGTGGCTGAGACATTATTAAATCCATTCGGTGAAGATGACGATGACTTTGATATCAATAGACTTATTGACAGTAATCTTCAGGTAAGACAATTGAAAACTGAATCGCAACTTGTTATATTTTTCAATTGAAAAAATTGATTTCATTACCTGCAAATATGTTAACTTCTTTCATATCATGGATATGGTATTTTCAAGTCTTTTCTGAGAGCTTCACCTGTTGTTAGTGTGTCTTTACTTGTAAATTATTTCAAGCATTATATGCTGTGGAGTAATCTAGTTTAACAGAGTTGAATTTCTTTGTAATTCGGTTTCCTTGTGTGCTTTCTTGTAAACCATTGTCGTTGTTGTTTTTCACTTGTTATAACTTGTCAATTGTTTTGCTGTTGTCTGATGTACAATGATCTGATGATCTGCTGATGCTTATGTTCAGAGTTCTTACCTGGTTGTTGACGAAATGCACCAAGAGCATCCTGAACTGTTAAAGGACCAGTACTGGGATACAGTTGCCATCGACCTGCCTTATACAGCAGCTTCTCAGCCGTTCCAAAAGTCAGAACAGCATCTTGGTTCAGCTGTTGGTATTAAGTAAGTATGCTGCAACCTCCTTGTGTGTCATAAGATTCACAGCCTTCTTATTCATTCATATATTTTAACATTTATATAGTGCCTATCAAAAGTCTACTCGGAGGCACTCCCAGCCCAATCACAGCGTTACAAATCAGTCTCCTTGGCAACTTTAACCTATCAGCCATAGGTCATGAACTCTCATTGCTTGACCATGTGCATAGTTTTCTGTGGCGTCTAGGCTGACAGATATTGGGTTTCAGTCGTCAATGAAGGTGCCTGCATTTTAGAAGTATGTGGCGTCTTAGTAAATTGAATTGTTTATAAAAAGAGCATTGGTCTTGGTCTCGGACCCTCGGTCTTGGTCTTGGACCCTCGGTTTTGGTCTTGGTCTCGGACCACCCGGTCTTGGTCTTAGTCTCGGACCACCCGGTCTTGGTCTTGGTGTCGGACAATTTGGTCTTGGTCTTGGACGTCTCGGTCTTGGTCTCGGACCCTCGGTCTTGGTCTTGGACCCTCGGTTTTGGTCTTGGTCTCGGACCACCCGGTCTTGGTCTTAGTCTCGGACCACCCGGTCTTGGTCTTGGTGTCGGACAATTTGGTCTTGGTCTTGGACGTCTCGGTCTTGGTCTCGAGGTTTTGGTCTCGTGCCAATCACTGATTTTCAGCTTATCCATGTACATTCATTTGTTCTGAAACATCATATTTAAAAATGTGATTTCTTATTTCTGGAAATGGATGGATATTGCATGTCGGGGGATTTGTGGCTTTGGCTGTTGACAGAAGGATGGCTAACATTTAGTGAAACATGCAGCGTAACAAGCTTTGTTTAGTCTCTCGAAGACAACAGAAATTATTTTGCTTTCTTACTAGTTGCTTGAAAGATATCATTGCTTTGTGGTTACACTGACCGCTAAACTATCTATTACTCAGCCTGTCCGACCATTTGTCTGTCCATTCATCCAGTTGTCAGTCCATTCGTTCCACCAATCCATCTAATGTTAGTCCATCCTAGCATACCATTATTTGATCATCCATCCAACCATTCGTTTGGCACCTTGACTGATACAGCATATTAAGTTAATAGCTTTGGGTCTTAATACCACAGCTCGTTAATTGGAACAGCACGCTATCTTGGAGTGTGTTGATGAGTCCATGCAGTAATTGTTTTTCATTGTCATTTTGATAGGATTTCACCATCCCAGTCTCAATTTGTTGTTGCTGGTTCCGTGACAAAGAACAGTTCTATGCCAAGAATCTCAGAAGCTGATGAGGACGCCGATTCAAAGGTTGACGGCGACCGTCTTTTGTCTGTTACTTCTGACCAACAGAAGATGCAATTTCCTGGAAAAAAGACAAGTCGACCTGATCTGAGCCGGTCCACATCAAGGTCTGATGAGGGTGTTCAGCTGTATCTGTATATATATTCGAATGCCTTTGTGTTTATAGGAATGTGATGATACTTAGATGTTATCAGTATCTTGCCTGTCTTTCAAGAAATCATCTGTATCTACATTGCTTAAATTTTAGAATATCTTATAATCAGATTATACTCAGTAAAATTTTGCTTTCATTGGACGTCGTTGTGATGTTAAATTTATGTATTGTTGTACAATTTAAACTGTTTATACAGTGCATTGTAACAAGGAAAGCATTTCTTTTTTCTTTTTAATATGAATTTAAATTGACCATTTCCGAAACTGATTACAGGTTGGGGAGCCTGCTCAACTTGGTGTCTCGTTCAATTTCACGGGTAAGTAGACGTCAACGTATGGATGCGGAAGATGTGGAAAGTGGAGTTGGTACACCCCATGAATCATCAAAAGATATGATGGAAATGAAGGGCAAGGGTAAGCCTTCAAAAATACTAACATAATGGTTACTAGTTTTATTAGTGAATCTTACTTGTTATTTATTGTCTGGAGTTTGTACGTGTTGACACACCACTTCAGTAGTTAGAGAAGTCTGGAACTAGTTGGCTGCTGTAAAGAATTCAGTCTCTGATTTAGCCCATATGATAAGCAATTCAGAAATAAAGTAATTCAGTTTGGAAGATGGACAAAATGCTGACATCCATATCCGTCTTTGGACTCGCAGCTGGCCACCAGTAATACATTGGAACAGCATGCATTGTAATAGAATGATTTTCGTAACAGTTTTTATATCTGATTGGAATACAATGTTCAGTTATTGATTTATATGAACTAAAGACATGTTATTTTTTACATCCTGCCACACTAATGTCATCATGTAATCATCATATAATCATAATATATTAACCTTGGATCATCTCTGTGCTTCACTTAAGGTCATCTGGCTTCAGTTGCAGTTAGCCAAACCCATGTTTATATGTTCAGTGCAGTCATTTATGATACTAAACCAAACTATATTGTCTGGTCGACTTATATCGACAAGTAGCATTTATTGCAGCCCTTTTGTCTCTAGGTTGAATTTTTCCAATAACCCTTAATATTTTTTTGACTGTCAACAATGGCCTTGAAAGTGTTATAGTAGTGTATTGTATTGGCAAAGGCACATCTCACATTCATATTTCTGTACTTCCTTGCACACATTACAAATGTTTTTAATAACGATATTAATACATATAGGCACAGCAGTTATATGGTTTAATACAGGGGTCTCCAAAGTTTTGGATACCGAGGGCCACTTCTGTGACACAGTGAGAGTTTGCTGGTCTCAGGGATACCATGCAAACGCCGATGTCACGAAGCCTTATTAGGCTTAGCTTATAAATGTACGACCTACACATATAAGACTTGCTTATATGCATAAAATAAAGTTAAATAAACAGTAATGAAGTGCTTGGATTTTAAACTAATAATGTAGGCCTTACAAGAATTTCGTAACTCATAAAATATTTAATTTTGTTGTTGATTGATTTTATTCTAACCTAAAATGTTGTCACTGGTCAATTCAATTCATATGTAATAAAATGAAAAGCGAATGTTTTTAGAATTTAGCTTAAAATTTGTGTCAAAATAAAGTTCACTTCTTGGGATGAATGTCATGCAATTTGTAAAGTTTAGATTTTTCTTGGCAATTATAACACCAAATCGAGGTTCAAAGCTTGTCGTTGCAATGCGAAGGATTGCTTGAAGATGATCATCAGTTACAGGGCCATACCAATCTAAAATTGCACCCTGTGCATAGCATTAATCTGTCACTAAAAATGATACCATATTTCAAGAAAGAATGAATTAAAGTTTTCCCATCCTGAAATTTGCACCCCTTCTATATTTGCGCCTTGTGCCACGGCACCGCTGGCACATGCCTCAGTACAACCCTGATCAGTTAATATCGACTCCATCATAAATTCTTTGATATTCATTGTAGAAAATGTTTTGTCAAAATGTATATGGCCCCAAAAAGTGACTCAACACGCAGAGCATGTTGTCGAATAGTTGAATAAAACGAAACTTGATAGACTTCGATAAAATTCCATCAAGATTAGTGCTTGAGATGAAGCTTGCCCCTCTGAACTTTTGTGCAAGTCGATCAGCTCTAGTTGTGAATCAATTGGCGCGAGCTGTAGCTCACAAGTAAACGGATTCTGGAAAATGACAAATGAATGTTTGTACAATCTGAAGTAAGGGAAAAGTCAGGCAAATTCAGATAACAGGCTGCCAATGATCTCGAAATATTTGTCAGAACGCAAAAGTTCAAGAACATGTCCGTTTTTGTTTTATATCACTGTGCAAGCCGGGAAATAAGCTAAATTTCCGTCTTCAGTTGTTTTTGCAGTAGAAAAATGATTTCGCACTGTCCACTAAAGTAGTAATAAACTTTCCATAGGCCTACCCTTGTAGTTTCAGATTAAGTTTGTTTAAAAGTTAAATGATGTCCTCAGTCATCCAGCATTTTTCTTATTCTTAAATTTGATATTACCCTTCCAACATTTTTTGCTCAGAAGTGCACACGCCTCGACGGTGCAAGTACAGTTGTGCTGCAGAGCAATTGTGCGTGAAGGACTTGCTCAAGGTCCCTACACAGTGACTTTCTGGACGAGTGTCGCGCTCACTCGGCGCACCACTGTGCCACACAGTGGTACAGAGGCTTAGCTATCATACATACACATTATGTTTTGGAATCTTTATGTGATGTTGTCCTGCATTGTTTTGGGCTGAAGTACTCCTAATCCTTGAACAATGATATTATTAGCATATCAAGTTATAGAGACTATGTATTTGAATTTTATTTTGAAAATTTGCGTTGGATGTTTTGTAGGTCATGGTAAACATTCGAAGGCAATGCATCATAAAGATATGATACGTGTAAGTATTTATTAGTATTTGCAATATATCATCCATGTTTCAGTTTGATTTATTGTAGTTTCTAGCAATTAGAAAAGAACAATTGAAACTTCTCAGCATTTGGACAATTGCTTCTCTCCACATCACAATAGTCTGACTTGTACGGTTTGATAAGGACTAAATGTTTTAAATGTCTTACTTCTGATATCAATGACCTCAATGATGATGCTGCACTTCATCACTTGATATTGTGTTTTCATCTGCTGGATTGTTGCTTAGTGTAGTTAAGAATGCTACATAGTCTAAGGTCATGATGCTTGTTGCAGGCTAAAGCCTTTCCATTCGTATTTTACCAAGGGGTTGGTATAATTCTGCCTCCCTGAATTGTATTCACCTCCAGGTGGTCATAACTGGCGAGACCACTCGATCCCTAATTGGGTCTATTGTGGTTTGCTGATTGATAAACTGTATATATTTTTTGTTCAGTGACTTTCTAGATTGCCAAATACATATGATACAATGATAATGTGTACACTGGATTTGTGAATAGTCTTCTTTTAGAATTTATGATATACCTGTAGTTTTATAGAATAGATAAAGTGGTAAGACCATCTGAAATGGAACTTATTTGTGTATTGATAGCATCAAGTACATGAAATCCTGTGATGTTTTAGGAGGACATGATCTTTGAAATGTCTGATGATGAGTCAATTTCCAGCAAACATTCACAGAATGCGATCGCCAGTGAAGAAAGTAAGGCTAAGGATTATTCAGCAGCAGGAAAAGGTAACAATGAACACCCTATTGGACAGTCATATAGAAGCAACATTCTGCCATCAATTGCTTCAGACACATCAAAGGCCGAAGAAAGGTATGGCACAGGGGAGAGCCATGCCGCATTTGTCGATGAACTTAGAGACCAGCTGCGAGAGTTGCGTGAGACAAAGGAGCCACCGAGGGACACATCGTCTGTAAAAGGAGATTAATTTCTTGTCCTGCATTCTTGTCTAATGTTCATTGTACACTTTGAAGTGGCTGATTCAGATGACAGAGATTCTCACTCTTGCCATTCCAGCATTTGGGAACAAACTCTCTTGGAATGTTGAATGAATGCATGGCTGCCTTCAGCGAAAAATTGTGCTTTTAGGATTACAAGCTTCACTGGAGTTTCCATCTTCCTTTTGATTGCTTGTTAAAGTATTGCTGCACTTCCAGTCTCACAAATTATCCGGTTCCAGAGTAGGCATATATATTAACAAAAAAAAGTTTCAAGTCACTTTTTACTTGTTCTTGAATCTACAAGAAGAGGAAGAATCAAAATACCAAACGATCAAACAATGGGCCCATATATGTTACAATGCTGGATAACAATAGGGTTTAAATTTCATGCAGTTGATATGTGAGGAGTGCTTATGTGTTTAAAAAAAATTATGTTTTGCCAGTGTAGACACTAATCAGGGATTTTGCATTTGGGAATTTTGGTTAATCGTTTACAATATTTGGATTGTTGATCATAAGTAATTGAAGCTGATACTTGAAACTATTCTGAAACTAGTCGTCAACATCTTCATCTTCATAATTATAATTGATTTGCACCTTCGAGAGGTTCTGGTAAGCCAGATACATACATACATTTGTGCTTTAGAACTGAAATTCTTTTCACTAAGGGTTTATGTATAATGGCACATGTAACTTATAAGTAAGTGGTGGCATTTGTACGGGTTTTACAAAGAAATAACAAATATTGACATATTTTTGTAGGTGTTTAGTTGTTTAAATCATGTTCAAACTCAAAAGGCTTATAGGCATGTCACTGAATAGCAGTGACTTGAAGTGCTACTGAGAGTAGTTTCTATTGCCTAACGACATCTTTTGGTTGCCAAAGCCATTGATGTTGCCCTCCTGTTTTAGCCAGGCCTGGGACTGGTACTGCTAGAAAATTGCAGTTTGGAAGTTAGTTACTAAGAATTAACTCTTTTTTTGCCTTTGTAGATGTTTATATAAAATTATATGCTCTGTTAATAGCAACCACAGAAATCTTTGCCCAGACATCAATGTCTCTAGGTCTTCACAATGTTATTTTGTTTTTAGATATATGTTCAGGCTTTGTAATTGTGGTTTCTAGTTTATTTTCTCATCAGTAGTAGTCATTTTTATAGTGATTAGACTTAACAGTAATAATTATGTGTGAATGTCACTGACCTAAGAAGTTGTGTGCAATTTGAACTCATTTATGAAGGCTGGGTGTTTGGAAGTTCAAATTAACTAGCAACAGGATACTCTAGTATGGCCTATATGCATAATGTAGGCCTATATAATATGTGAGGCAAAGGGTCAAAACTCGCCGCTTATCGGCTCCTAGTTATTGAGATAAGGCTGAAATATGCCAGAGGAGTAAAAAAAAACAGCAAATCGTTTTATGGTATATTGTTACAAATAAATATGTCTTTTTCAGTATCTGAAATTATTAAAAAGGTTGAATTCAAATATTTAGTTGGAGAAAAATTACGTTTAATGCATGTGGCATCAAGATTTGCATTGCTAAAATATGCATGTTTTCAGAGGTGAACGACCTAAATTTCATATGCCGACCTGTCATAATTTGCAAAGTGGCAAACAGATTTTGATACCATGCTTTATTTCATACAGAATATGGCCCTTTATTGCCCAGCAGAGTTGCGGAGTAATAAAGTAATGGTTGCTAAGATCTTTGATGACACAAATATTCTGCAACTTTTACTTCGATTTTCTCAGTTGTTCAGATTATACTAATGAAAGAGTCAAACGAGTATAACTTGAGTTAGATAAATGCTATTTCGACTCTGTTCAAAGTATTTTGAAGCAGATGCATTGTAGAATATAATTTAATAAAAGTCAAAAATGACAATTGATGGGTTTTGACCCCTTGCCTCATATATATGTATAAAATTGTATATGTTATTGAGTTTCAATTCCAGATAAAAATTAAATCCGTTCAGGTAGCTGCAACAATATTTTTAGCTTTCCACAGTCTCTTGACTATTAGAGGGGCATGCATATGTGTAGAGTTAATTGATGCACATATGTAGAGTTAATTGATCTGATGTGGATTGTATGCCAATGTAGAGATGTTGTGTCTCAAATATTTATGTCGCTAGCCAATTGTATCCCATTCTTTGCTGTAATGAATTGTCACGATTGACTGTCATGAACTTGACTTTTTGTGCACAAAACAGTACAATTCTCAGATTGAAGTTTTATATACTGTGAAATAAATACTCGTTTAGAACATGATGATGTTGTAGCTGAAGAAATTGGTTTAGCTGGCTTTATTAACATGTTATTTTTGACTGAAATGATCTTTTTGCTTCAGTATTTCTGGTGATAACGAGATGGGTAAGGTTTTGCAGGCTAGCTTTCAACACATATTAAGGCTACTGCTGATTCTACTGCTATCTGTGAGAACATGCACATTTTGTGTGCTGACAAATAATTTTGATGATTTTGTTAAAAGTTTTGCAGTCTTCTGCCTTTTATGTTTTCTTAGTCATCATTTGATGTTAAAAATAAAGATGAGCTTGAAATATGTGGTTTTCAGTAATGCTACTTTGGCAAATAAAACTTCTACTCAACTTCATAATTATTTGTTTATATAATGTTTGTTAATCTTGAGTAACCAGTCTGTAGTGCCAAGGGAAGTCTCACACCATCAATGTCTACAGTCTACCCCATACCAGGCCTTGTGCGTTCTTCGATGAAACCGCATTCCACATATTAAAAATGTAAAAGAGACACATTCAAAAAATCAAAAAATCAAAATAATTTACATTTATTTTTTAACATGTATCGTGTTTCTTTCCCTAAAAATAAATTTGAATCCTGCAGATTTTTTGCATAAATAGATATACATGTATATAGCCTAATGTCTATGATGTGTTGAGTTCAAACTCAAAAGATCAAGGGTTCGGATCTCACATACAGTTAAGCCTATATTGAGCTAGTCAAATAGCCAACTGTAGCTACATGAGCCTAACAAAAGAGAAAATATTAAAGAAATTCTATTCAGTCTATGATGTCTGCACATGAAAAACTCAATAGATAGCTGTAACGTGAGTGATGTGCAGAATTAATAGGCCTATATTAATTTTTCACACTCACCGTGCTTAGCCTACTGGTTAAGGTATTTATTCGATTCAGCAACTCTTGGAAATGATCAAAAACCCTGCCATCTCTACTATCTTAATAATCTCAATAATTTTGCTCCACAGCAGTATATTGACGTAGGAACTTGCCATGTAAATGGACAAGTTATCTCTCAATCCCTCAGGGTCGAAATTATTTGGCCAAGCATTGGGTTCAAGAGATCTGACACTAGAACTACACAGATCCTTATCTGCCAAAAGTTTCTTGGTCATGCCGTCTACCAATGCTTGGTAAAACTGGCCTCGATAAATTTCCCTCTCTTTCCCACTGCAAGTAGCAAACGATACACCCTTGAAAGCTCTTGCATCTGCAGCCTGACCAGCTTCAGCATAGTACTGTCCACTCATTATAGCTGCAATGACTTCGTCTTGTCAGGAGTAGATGATCAACAGGAAGAGTGATATAAACTATTTACAATGCTAAGGAAAAATCAGCCAACTCTTCCAGGGCATCATAGACGAGTTCAAAATTCTTTGTGAAAACAGGGTTAGCCAGTTTCATGACCGTTCCCAACAATTTCTGCTGCTCTAAATCAGCTCTCCTATTACTCGGTGATCAACTGCTGAAAAAATTGTGCAAACACACTGTAGGGTTGCCGATCATCTCAAACCAAGACCAAGAGCTTACATTTACACCTCACATTCACCGTCTCCTGTGTCACTGTGTGATTCATACTAAAAGTCGCGTCAGCTCCGCACTGTTACTCGCTCGATAACTCCAGATGCTACCGCTACACTTGTCCACTCCATCATATTACTGCTGCTTACTCTATATAGGCCTCGAAACTGGGCGGTTACGGTGCCTGGACCGGGTCCTGAGTTCTGCTGCACGTCTTGTCGGTCGCATTCCGAAATGTGGCCACGTCTACGGCTAGATACTGGATGCGCTCAACTAGCCACTCCTCCAGCAGCGATTTTCGTACCCCATCATCGCTTTGGTCTGGTAGTACATGGCTCCTTGCCAGGCCTCACAGCTGCCGATCTTCGCAAACTCTGACGCTCATCTTTTAGTGCACCGGGTTGGGCTAATTACCTCCCTGCAAGTTCAATCAATGACTTCAGATATAATTATCTCGTTAGACTTAATTTAACCTGCCACTGATCTGCATTCCGAAGGACACAGGGGCGGATCCAGACCATCTAGTAAGGGGGGGGGGCAATTTTTAGGTTTTAGTGGCAACCGCAGGCAAGCCCACAAATCGTAAAACTTGTTTACTTTTTTTCTTTGTGTATCATTCTTCTACTGTCTTAATCTATGTAATGTAACTATAAAATGACGTCATATATTGGTATCCCAATAGTCCGATTTAAAATACGAAGTCGGGAAATCGTAAACTAGATTTTGTGTTATAAATTGTTAAAATAATCAACAAATCAAGGTTTTATGTACGTTACTAGTCTAACAACTAAACTCTCTAGTCTTCATCAAATGATTGTATTTCAAATTTCAATAATTATAAATTACTTCAAAATATAATTTACAACAGTGTATATCTACATTAAAATTTGAACATTTTTGTTGACATTGCATACTTTCTTTATAAAGGGCTGCAAAAGCCAAGTAAAAATCGCTAAAGAAATTTCTTTCCAAATAATATAAGGGGGGGGCGATCGCCCCCATCCCTATGGATCCGCCACTGGAAGGACAGCAAACCACAGTAACCACATTAGCTACATTAACGACGCAATTAAATCAAAGTTTGAAGTAGACATGATCGTTGACGATACAAAGTGCTGTAAACTTTGGCTTTGAAAAATACGTAGATATGTCACACAGTACAACTTAAAAATAGAGATCCCTAATGTGTGAAATTACAGGATCATCTGCGTGACAAAATTCTACAATAGGCAACAAACAATGAATCCAGGAAGCTGCAGGACAGAATCTATATAGACTCCATTGTTCTACCTACAAATAATTGTAGGCGTATACGCTGTGACTCATAATTATGTAATATTTAATTCTGCACTTCATTTGTCATTTTTCAAGCTTTCCACGAGCTCAGATATAAATAATCGATGAAACAAGTATTGAGATAAGCGACAGAGAATGCTAAGTTTAAATGTATTGGAAAGACGGGAACGCGCCTCTCAATCGGAAGGTGGCGTAGCATGTGCTTGAAATTAAAAAAAAATTATTGATATTATTGTGGTGGCCTATTTATGAAATTTTAACGTCTTCGTTTGTTGACTACACGAAACTGCATTCCTTTCTGTGAGATGATTAATGTGAAATTAATCTTAATTAAATCTAAAATTGTACACTCCTTTGAGAGGTGTCGCGCACACGAATCGCTAGGTGGCATCGTACATGTGTTTATTGAATTTCCCAAAAAAAATTATGATTGCTATTCTTGCAATAGCTTATTTACCATTTCACGCTGCTATTTAGTGAGTAAATAAAACTACTTTCCTCTAAATCCAATAATTGATTGCCAAAAATAAGGCGCAGATGACAGTTGATTAAGATAGTTATACTTTTAGACACCTTTATTTGAGGAGGTATTGATAGGATACCATATAAATAGTGGAACAAGTGTATGATATAGTTGGGAGTGGTCGGGTTGAATAGTACACATTCTGAGGATAGGCCCTATGGTCCAGTAAATGCACTTGCATTTGAGGAGGATTGTGTAGCGGTTCCCCGGCTCCCAACTTTTGCAAAACTTCCGTTTTGGCGTTTCAATTTCTTGTTTTAAGAAAACTTTGCTTTTTCTGTCCAACAATAATCATTGATGGACAAAGACAGCAATTAATACTAGAAGAACTTTATTCCGTAGAGGTATTTCATGGGTTACAATATAGTGCCTGTTTTCGTCCTTTCTCAAGACGAAAATCTTTTATCTGGAAGCGATTGGTGGGCGCTGAGAGAGGCGCTATATGTGGTGGCCACCGTACCTAGCTTCAGGGAGAGTAGGCCCACACATCTGCCAATGCCCCTCAACTTCCACTCCCTTTCACCATCTATTATCCTCTGCCTCTTCCTCGTCCCCTCCTCTTTCTTTCTGTTCTCATGGATCCTCTGCTTTCGTTGTCTATTAATATCCATTTTATTCTCATTCAATTCCCATGCTAATCCCCTCATCTTTCCCTCCTCCCCTTCACTACCCACACAATTTTTCTCCACCTCCCTCTCATTCATTCCTCACCTGCCCATCCTCTCCAATTTCAACACTTCGTCCCATTTCCATGCTCATCGCTTATTACTCCTATCCTCGAGCATTAGCCCTTTCCTCCGTTCTAATCCTCGCCCATCTTCCGTTCTCCACCACTCCTCATCATCCCTGCCCTCCCCATTATTGTAGTAATCCGTTAACATACCCGGTTTAAGACTTTGTACAACTCATTAGTGTAAACTGCCTACAAGCGGACAGCAAACACACTGTAATAAGTTATTTTATATAAGGCTCATAAGAGTCATGACTTAGTTGTCTTTACCGAAGGGACGTTCCGAAGAAGAGTTTTATTGGAATATATGCGTTCCAAGGGTTCCATTGCATTGTGAACAGTGGAACGCAGACACAGGATTTCGAGAGCAGTGGGAACGCCGTTCCCACGCGTTCCCACCCACTTTAAACCCTGTCTATGGGGTATTGCCAAGTTACGTAACGTTCGGGGGCGGGCTCCTAGAAAACGATACGTAATTGATAAAGCTTGTTGATTTAAAACCAATTTACTAAAAATACGTTCATATGAGACCTATCGTTACTAAACAAAATTCCTCATTACTCGTTCCCGTGGGCAATTAGTCGGAATATTACCTATCCTTCCGACCTTCCTCCGACAGATCTCACTTCTCTCATGCTATAACTCCTATTCTCTGCTACTGACCGCAATCTTGGAACTATATCTTTGTTAAAAACTTGACTTCACCTTTATAACTGCTATTCTCTGCTACTGACCGCAATCTTGGAACTAACCTATCTTTGTTAAAAACTTGACTTCACCTTTATAACTGCTATTCTCTGCTACTGACCGCAATCTTGGAACTAGCCTATCTTTGTTAAAAACTTGACTTCACCTTTATAACTGCTATTCTCTGCTACTGACCGCAATCTTGGAACTATATCTTTGTTAAAAACTTTACTTCGCCGACTGCATCACTCAGCTATTTGAGCCTATATCGCACCTGCTATAGACCCTAGACCTAGTATAATAGCCTATGCACATTGGCGACCATCGTCGATTGCGCCCAATGCGCAATACCTAATTACAATGTCGCATGCACAACTGCAGACTCGACTGTTCTTTCGAAAATGGACTACTCGAGTTCATTTTCTACAACGTTGACTCATCAAATTATTGAAATAAAACGCTTAGGCCCTACATGCAGTCCAGAACGCTCTAGCCCGCGAAGTCTCCAGAACTCCGAAACCTCATCAAATCAAAATCACTTAAGTGAATAAATAGGCCTGTAGTTTATCAGCGCTTCCATTAAAACATTTATATTTCACCCACAAGGCCTTTCAAGCATCTCGATACTCTATTCACTAATTCGCCATAAGAGTTCTTGAACAGTTTAGAATTCGGTTTCGAATGTAAAGGCCGGAGTGAGTGATAGAAGAGCCTGCGGCAAATGATGATCGATGATTGATGATGAAACGAAAAGTGCGGAATTCAGAAGGCAGATCGTTCGAGAGGAGTGGTGCACTCGCTCATCATCGTATCTTACTCTATCTCGGTCTTCAGTTTCGGATCATTTTTGAAATTCTACAGCTGCTCCTTAGTCTAACTTTATGCTGCACCAGTTCTTTGGAATGAATTCACAGAGGACTTCCGCCTTGGTCAACGATCTCCACCGTAAGACAAAGCCTATGCATGCTTATCACCGGCTCTATATCAAACGAAGACCACAATCTTGCTGCTTTGTCCATCCCGTTGCCAGGGCAAAAAATGGGGAGGTCACACCAATAGGGGAGATCAAGCCGGCATGTGAGGTCAAGCTATTGGCCTAACATGCAGATTGGTGCCTAGTTGAAGCTTAATATTCAGCCGTTAAAGTGCTCATTCAAAGGGGGCGGATCTCAAAATCATGACTCATCATTTTAGCCTATGGACCTGGCGAACCTATACCCGATATTTATTATTTGGATGATTATAAAATGTTTCAAACACTGCCTATGGATGATAGGGTCAGATTATTATCTTGTTATTGGTATTGTCGTTTGTCATTGAGCAAACATGCCTAGGCCTATGTACAGCGCCACTCAGAGATTCGTATGCATTTTAAAACCAAGCCAGTCATTGTTGTACAGAAACACATTTAGGTGACGGGTCTCATAGATCGGGTGGCGGCCTAGTGGGTCTCAAATCCGAGGTGCCATATCAGATAAGGCGGGATTCGACTGAATTTAAACGCTGCCAATATCCACGTATTGCGATAACTGCTATCTATTGAACTGCACATCAGGTTCATGGCCTTTGAAACTTAGTTCAAAGAGGTAAGTCGTAGTTCATTAGGCTGGTAGACATTCAACCCTGCTAGACCGAATGCGTTGAATCAACGATACAAAATGTTGAGCGACTCATGCGCAGTGGTTTGGTCTGAAGAAAGGCAAAGAGGCCATGCAATGTATGCGCATGTGTACAAAATACATGCGCTGAACGTTACAAGCATGTCCACAATGAGGCGGAGGGAACTCAGGGAAGGGTCATTAGTAATGTTTCGTTGCGGCAGGCTGCGTCTCAATAACCATTTAAACAGCGATTGTGGAATAATAGTAAACAGAATGTTATGACATGAAACAGCGTATTCAAGGTTGGCAGAAGCAGCAGAAAGGAAAAATCGGTTGATGGATATATATGTATATATGATGTTATATGTATATCCTGCATAATATTATGACGTATACACGCTGCATTCAAAATGAGCTGTCGGGTGCAAAACAGATGAATCAAGGAATGCATACCATATGGATGCACTACGAATCCCATGTGGGTGCCATGTTGATTTGCTGTTGGGGAATAGCTCTAGGTCGCATTTGCCTGCAGATACAAATACGGGACACGAGTAGATCGAGTGTTTGACAGGTGAAGAAGCACTTAACGGTCGGCCAGGTAAAGAGAGCCAGAAGCGACCGGCGTCAGGCTGCAGCCAATCACCGTCGAGCACAAATTATTATTATTAGGCGGTGTTCAGCACAGACTACGTTCAACCAGCGCTGAAGTCGTCGTCGTCGTCAGTCTCAAGCAATGCACCTGCAGCAACGTCGTCGTCGTTCCGTTGGAGTCATTGTACAGCGTTCGCGCCCAGTTAATTGAATCCCCGACGGGACTTTACATGAGAAAAAGCGTTGGTCCCTTGACGTCTCTCGGTCTGCTGTGACGGGTGACTAGTTTATCGTGTGAACGTCGGTTCTCGTCTGTTAGACCAATCTGAGAGCCGTATTCGCGTGTTTTCTTCTGTGACTAGATGCAGAATGGACAGAGATTATGCAACAGGTGGCTGTGAATTCTGAATTTCCAAGGTAGGTCTGTAGTAACTAATTCTAAATGTATTAGCTGTTGTCTTGTCACAGATAGGCTAAGCCAAGGACTGTATACGCGCAATTAATGTACAGTAGTCTGTGGCTTAGTCATTATATGCAGGGGGTACACGAGGCATCCGGGTCCACGACTTCCAAAGCCCAAAGGGACCGTAAAAACGCAAGGCTACAGGCCAAAAAGGGGCCATGCGGGACCCTCTGTACCCAGACCTATGAAAAGCTTGCTGCGCCACTGACAGGAGTCCTAAGCTAAACTCACAGCATGATTATAGGTGACAAGACAGGAATTTGACAGCTGTCCTGAACGTTCTATGGAGAGCTAAAGGGCTGTTTGGTTCCAATGCAAGCGCCCATCTCTAAGTGAAAGGTGGCTTGCGAAGTTTCGATCGTCCTCTACAGAGTGTGCCAAACATAGGCGCCAGTGTGGCTCTGAGTTCCTCCTGTGAAGGCCTGTATACTCTCAAGTACGTTTGGCCATTTCTGTTAACTGTCAGTCCAAATGCATGCAAATAGAGTGATTTTGATAATTATTTCCATTATTTGATAGATGATACTTTAAGTTCTATTAATTACGCGTTGGGAATGAGTTGAAGCACAAGGTGAATTATCACAGATTGATGGAACCTCTGAGGCTACTCCAGGGCTCAGTGACACCACAGATGGGATCGTTCATGAGTCTGTCGTGTAGTTTGTAATAATCAGAGGTCGAGATGGTTGAGCGGTAATACGCTAGCACAAAGATCAGAAGGAAGCGGATTAGATAACCACAAGCCCCATACGTTTGATTCAGTCGTCCACGTGTAGACGTCTAATATCGCCATTTCCTTTTGGACGAAAAAAATTCTCGATCCTCACACATGATATAATGATGGAACAAAAACTAGAAGAAAGGCCATCTCTATATTGACACCTTGTAGGCCTATACTAAGCTGACCTTTAGTGGCATTACCAGTGTACATATTGTGCCAGGATATCGTTATAATTAGGCCCCCTGCTGTTCATTAAATTAGTGAGATTTTCACCTTATGAGAGCAGTGCAATGAACCTGGTCAATGTGGTCCATTTTCCCCCAAATTTATTGCATACTTGAATGGGCCAAGTCTATTTTATACGGATGCATTTAGAGCTGGAAGCAACTTTGATGGGCAAACGGACCAGAAAATATTGAAGGAAGAATCAAAGACGGCACCAAGTTAATGGCTCACACACGTACTGACATTGTAGAACAGAATAGAATAGCTCAACCTAAAACATAAAAGATCTTTAATGGTAGCCTTCATGTACGTTATTTAACAAATGTAAACTTTTCCTAATTTCACAGTGAGATAATTCCTAGTTCCTATTTCTTGGATGTCGCATTTACTCCAATGCTTCCCGGAAACCTAGAAGTCATTTATCTCCAGTTAGGTATTATTGTCTCCTGTTAGGTATGGTGTATGGGCCTACAGAGTAGATATCAGGTGCACATGGCCCTAACCAGCGGGATTTTCCGATTACTAGTTGGGTATCCTAGGTGATCCAATACCAGTTGTAAAATTCGTAATCAATTTTCTGTTCTATTTATTGGATTGCCAAATAAACTTTGATTGATTGAACTCTGACCATTCACTACACAATATACAATCATGACTGGCGTCTCTTTAACATTATGAAAGCATTCAACCTTTCGCACATTTCTATCGCAGTAGGTTTAGTCGTATTGGTGAAGACCTGAGTCAAGTAATTCAACAGGTGAACTGTTTTTTAAAAATCTGAGTGCAGGCTTAGGCAGCAAAATTAGACATTGTTTGTTGTCTCAAGCCAAAATAACCTAAGCTAGCTTTCATGAAATATGCCGACTACTAAGCATAGATATTATTTGACCGATTAGCCTATATCAATAGACCGTACATAAAGATTTCATATTCTAAAATAATTAAGTGAAACATCTATTAAGCACCGTGTCTGACATTTGCTTAAGTAGCTTTGCAAGGCTGTCAATCTAATCTGTTAGCACAGAATTACTTGGACACTTGTGAACAAGTTTGACTTTGGCCCCTGGGCATCAAAGTCGAAAACCTTGTTGAGTACATCTCAATGAATGCTTACTCTTCTGTATGATTTAAAGATGAAATTAAATGTGCGGTCAATTACTAAAGTCACAATTACCAAATCACGTAGCCGCCTATTCAGATTCTAATAGCAATTTATAGGCCTAATTCTGAACTTTCGCAGTTCTCAGCTATAACCCATGGCAGGCATTCAATTGGTCCCCCTCTGGTCGGACGTTCGGTCCAACCGTGCCACAACCCAATCCGATCGATCGATCGATCGATTGATTGATTGATCTCTTGCAATCGTTGCGGATTAGGCCTGATGGCTCCATCTAGTAGGTGGAGTAGTAGTAGTAGTAGTAACCTACTGAACTGGTTTGCAGGTGATCGATGGGAACAGCGGTCTGTCCCTTTGTTGCAAACGACTTAATCTGCTAGTAGTAGTAGTAGTAGTAGTAGTAGTAGTAGTAGTAGAAGCAGCAGCAGCAGCAATAATAATAATAATAATAATAATAATAATGAGAACAAGTAGCGAAATAAAAGGCTTATATTTCTCAGTGGTGGCTCTGCAGAAGGGGCCAGGAGGGGTCAGTATCCCATCAAATGAGTCAGTGACTTCCCGCTGCAGGGCCCCTTCAAATTGGTCCACTTTCACTTTTGACTACTAAACCAGATCTTCTACTGGCCCCTTTGTCAGGTTTCGCGGACCCTCCGTGGCCCTCTGTTGGAAAGGCCAGAGTCGTTTTTGAAGAACAGATTCCAATGCAAACAACTCTCTGCTTTTATATATGCATACGCATTTGATAGATTCGAAGCTTGTGCTGCAAAGGTCGATCTATTTTCCCAGGTAAAAAAGCCCGACCCTATGCATTGTATCTAGTCAGTGAACAATAGACACATGGCTCAAAAACACGAAACTCTGTTTACAGAAAGTTGCACCTGGCCAATCTATATCCGTTCATGATACAGGTTCACTTGGGACTGAAGACAACACCAACCGTAGCGTATACCGTATGCTTGCCAGTCTTATAGTTCCTCTGATCTCTTCGACTTCCACTGGTTCTGTCCTACGCCATATCGTATCCGATTCATCTAATGCATCGCCAGCGATCAATGTCTTGCGTTTTGCCTAAAGCAATGCCATCCATGGAGGTCTCAAGATGCAATTACACGATGGACCAGAGTATCTATCATCAGATTAAACTATAAACTGAATTTGACGATGGGTTTAACGGATTGCAACTGTCTGGTCTAATCCAGAAGAAAGCCATGCAGCAGCTGCTGTCTTGGTTCACCCCACGTAATGTCACCAGAAATACGGGACCTGTAACTATGATCAACGGCTACAATAACAAAAGTGCTAAATTAGCTCATAGGGCTAACCTAATCTGTGTCTACTAATCTCCTGCAATTATTTTGCTGCAGGTTTTTCGTCGTTAAATTTATAGCTGTAAGTTGCTCCATTTCTTCGGAATTGCAACTCTTCACGCCATAATTTTACTAGCTATATAATTATATAGAAGACTGTACGGTTTCACGTAACGTATTTTATAGTAGTTTGACTCAGTTAGAATTCCGGTTGAAGGGAAGAGAACTGGCCAACATGTAGGCTATAGGCGGTGAGTGCTGGCCAACATTTTTTATTTTCATGTATTCTGATATCGCCCTTTTTTCAACATTTTTTGCTCAGAAATGCACGAGCCTCGACGACGCAAACATATGCTTATAGATGCGGTGAGGGCTGGCCAACATGTATAGGCGGTGGGAGGAAGCTAAATGAGGTTAAAGTTACGCCAACCAGATATTCCGTTACAAGATTCCACTAAGGCCTTGACGACTAGAATGAGAATTTTAAATTGCAAGTGAGAATGGGGAGGAGCCAAAGATCTTCATCGAACACGCAGGTAGAGATGCGAGAGCACTGAGGAAAGCGCGATATATTTATTTTTACATTCATATAGCAGATGTTTACTGTATACACCTCCATCCATATACAATAGTCGTGTTATGATCACTTGATGAAGAGTTTATGGCATCTGGTTCTCGAATTGACTGCGCACCCATATGTTTCCTGATGTTGAGGCTGGTGCAAGATAAAGTATATAGGTCTGTGCTTATGGATGCGGAAGAACTGGTCAACTTGTTCAGGCACCGTTGCAGACTGCAGAGGCGCTTAATTAGATCGTGATAGCTAGCCATTTACGATTAGAAATCTAATCAGGCACACACTCACGTGATCCTGTACCAGCGATCCTCTTGAAATCTATAGCGTTTCACGTGACTAATGCTTTTCGCTATTGAAGATGATAGAGCGACCGATATACCTATGAAAACCGAATGCCATGCCTGTATCTGCTGATTTCTACGATGGGTATATAGGCCTATATATATATATATATATATATATATATATGATTAAGCCGATATAAGATGTATATATCGTAGTCATAGTCATGATGGTATAATGCAGCCATATTCACACATTTTAGATTTTCACAAATGCTTATAAAATAGAATGTAATTAAAAGGCGTTATAGAAGCTATAAGTAGAAATCATACATTCCTCCATACATGCATTCATACATACACATTAGTGAATCTCTATATATTGATACATGCCTATACAAACATACATACATATACAGTTATACATAAACACAGGCCTACTGTAAATTTAGAACCTTACATTGGCTTCTTGTTCGACAGAAGATCTCTTTCAAACAGGGTCATGTTGTCCACAAAACACTGCACTATGGTCAACCACAGTGTTTGAAGTCAGTGCTAGTTCCAAAAACTATAAACTGCTCTACGCGGTCACCTACCTGCCTTTCTTTAACTGGTCAGCGGACTAAGACTATTCTTGTTTGTCGAGCTTTCTCGGTGGCGGGACCCAAGTTCTGGAACTCCCTTCCTGTGTCTGTCTGTTCTGCTCAGTCTCTTTCTTTGTTTAGATCTCGACTCAAAACATCCTTATTCAAATAGTATACAGTACCCACCCGTAGGCTGTCTCTCTGTCTCGCCAAACTGACCTCCTGGAATTGACCGGATTTCGTTGTGAATTTGATGCGCCATCGATAGAAGCACTTGGTATTAGACACTGGCGCAATAGAAGTGCTGATTGATAATAATAATAATAGTAATAATAATAATAATAATTACATATACTTGTCTTTGCATGCATGCATTCATTCTGCCCTCTCTTAATCATTCCCTCCATTTCTTTATTCCTTCCTTTCCCCTCCTTTTCTCCATCGCTCTACGTTCTTTCCTCCTTTACCTGTCTACCTATTACCACCTCTCAGTCACCTGTTCTTGTAGCGTAAGCAGTGGACGCTGTGTATGGTCACGGTGTCTGGCGCCGTGTTGCAGAGGGAAGTATTGCGATGAACGTGACTGGATTGAGTGCAATCTGACAGCAGCGACTGATTGCCATAGAGATAAGCATTGCTACAGGAATTCATTGCCACCCACAAAGCACAACAGTTGCATGTGTACCTCGTATAATAAATATTAATCTCGGACATGTTTCATAGCCACATAAAAGAGAGATCATGAAATCACTAGCAGTGGCAGCTCCAGACTCTTCCAACAGAGGAGCCTGGGAACCTAACACAAGGGCCTGTTGAATGTCAAAGCTGAAAGTGGACTAAAATTTGGTGAGGTCACTGCCCACCGGGGGGGGGGGGGGTGACCGATTCATTTTTTGGGGCATTGTCCCCTTCTGGCTCAACTGTAGAACGGCCTCTGATCAGTAGGCCTTCATATGCACTATTTGAAAATTCTATCCGCAAAACCATCGAGGATAAAGCCGGAGCAGAACTTGGTGCTCCATGAAATTTTATGGCAATGGGGCCATATAGGATGGTACATGAGCTTCTGCTCCTTGTTCCTTCATGCATGATACATGATTGAGCCAAAGCCATCAATTTTGCACCGAGGCTCCTTGAGAGAGCCTGAAGAGTTCGGTTCCAGTTTTGTTTGAACGTCACCAAAATGGTTCTACGTAACGTATTTTTTAGTCGTGTGACTCAGTTAGATTCACGTCGAAAGGAAAAGAACTGGTCAACATGTATAGGCGGTGAGCGCTGGCCAACAAATTATTTATTTATATTTATTCTGAAATTTGATATCGCCCTTTTTCCAACATTTTTGCTCAGAAGTGCACACGCCTGGACGGTTAAGTGGAGAAGTGCTCAAATTTAGCAGTACTCAGGTGAATAATGAAAAAACTGGATTCAATTTCACGGGTTGACTGTGTAATGTAAATGCTACGTATTATGTTTATAATTTTTATGAGACAGACGACCAGTGATAGGCCCTACTATACGATGATGCAGATTTAAACAGTTGAATATGACGAGGTGTCAATACACGCACGAACGGTCGTAGTTCACTTACCCGCCGTATAAATTGGTAGGCCTTTAATAGACTAAATGATGATGAGAACCGACCTCAGCGCATCAATAGGAGCATTACTCACAACCTGCATCAGGTGCACTGCAGAGGGCGTGGTTCCCAATTGTCTCTGATGATGACCTATAGTTGCGAAGTGTCTTGATACTTTTGCCATGAGATGCGGAGTGCCTGCCATCTTCTCGAAATATCTATGAATTTCAACTTCTTTTCTTTCATTCACCTCTCTTTCTATTTCCTTTTAACCAAGTGAACGATATTCCTTATTTACAGGGACTGCAAGTTGCTATAGATAACGGAAGAGACGAACTGGTTGTTAGGGACCGGGGGTAGGTGAGGTCACTGGTTGCTGAGCACCAAAGGATAAAGGGCCGGCTCCTATGGACTGGAGGAGGGAGAGAGGATGTTTGCCAGGGACTGGTGGAGAGAAAGGGGACTGGTGAAAGGGGAGGTGCACAATTACACATTGTTAGTGCTATACGCCTGCAGGGGTTATTTGTATGACTGTTGACAAATCACGCATTCGGGTGATTGATGAAAAAATGTGTCAACTGCAATCTGCACATCATTCACCACACTTACACGTCAGAGAAAGCTTCATCATAATATCGTATACCATATGCATATACAAAAGCATATAATATGATGCATTTTTTACATATAGGCTTGTATCATTGATCCATGTGAGCAGCTTAATACGCTTTCCAGTATATAGATTTTATATGAAATTGATTGTCTGCTGCAGCCATCCGTAGGGGTTCACGCACACATACACACAGTTGCACAATGTCACGTGGACGTCACTCCATGTCTTACTGGAAAACATGTTGTGCCACGTGGACCTACTCGCGTCATTGTCATCGTGACTGTTGAGTTGAGCGCATGATAAGTCTGCAGCATAAGGTTTGATAAATCCTACAGTTAAAACTTCAGAGCATTGCATATGCTTCAAGCTATCTTTCTATTGGCTTGATTCAACAGCTTTTTGATTCTATGACGGAAAATACTATAGTGAGTTAATCAATGTATTTCTACATGAGCCCAGGCATGAAATTAATAATACTCTTTCACCTCATTATCGAATTGCCAACATCTTCATCAGCATCGTCATCATCAACGTCATTATCAGCAATAATACGCCATCATTATCATCATTAGCGTCATTATCTTCCAACAGAGTATAAGTTTAATCGTTTTAATCACTCTTTGTCTTAATACTTGCGAGCACTCTTCATTTTTGCTCCAAGTAACAGAGCCAGAGAAAAAAATCCAATTGTTAGGGGTTGGTGAAGTCATTATTTACCTGTCTTTAGTTGGGATTGCAAAGAATATCGATTCGGATTTCCCGTCGAATGTATGATGTTCAGAAGTATCTTTCCGCTACCAACTGCTTCATTAAGCTCTCCTCTGCCTCAGTTTCTGCTTTTTCTTTCTCTGACATTTGCAAATCTAGACCAGTGTCACAGCCTGTCAGACAGAGAACTTCACCAATCACCGGTTACAGTCAGTCCTCGATCATAGTTCCAAACGAATATTTGAAGCCTCGATCATCTGACTCTGTTAGGCCATCTGAAGAACACGAGTTCGGGTCATATTTATCAGAAGTACAAAGTTCTTTTGCCATAACCTTCGAATAAATCTTACGTTACGAATACGGTTGATACTTCTCATAGTACGATACGGCGATATAGAGCTTATATAGTGGTACTTGGATTACAGGAACCATCAAAGTAAATCTACGTAATAGAATAAAGCATGCAAAGGACAGTTAAACTAAGGACTACGTGGCGAGGATAGGTCTGTCGTTCCTTCTAGATTCATCTGTGTTCGACTGTTCGAGATTTGACAATGCCAGAGTGTGTGGCCCTAGAACTAATTTTCTCACAGAAATTTCAATATAAAATTCTTACGCCTATATATATATAACTATGTATTATATATAGCATATAATATACATATTCTGTTCATGACTGATAGTCAGCTGTGCACGGAAACAGCTTAGTGGTGTTTGTTCGATAAGACGACTTTCCGGCGTCGCTCAAAATGTCTGATCACTAATATTACCATCGAACTACAGAGAAAGAGAGACAGACAGAGAGACAAAGAGATACATAGATACAGAGAGAGACAGAGAGAGACAGAGAGGAAGAGAAAGAGATATAGAGACAGACAGACAGACAAACAGACAGAGGCAGCAGAGAAAGAGAGAGAGATGTTTCACTTGGTTGTAAATAAACGTGGCACAGAGACAACGAGTGAGTAGATTCATCCTGAATATAGACTTATTACCTGGAACTAAGATTAGACTTAGGACTACTGTATATATATATATATATATATGACTAAGATTAGGTTCACTTTAGGTCTGAGATTAGACTTGCTATAGGACCAAGATTAGACTTGCTATAGGACTAAGATTAGACTCATAAGATTAGACGCATATCACTCTAGGACTAAGATTAGACTTACTTTAGGCGAATACAGGGCACATTTGAGTCAAAGGCGAATGCTGCTGCAGTGACTCATGCTCTCTTCCTTTGTATTGACGACTAAAGAAGCCCACCTCTTTTATTTTTGCATGCACAATTGCCCATACCTTCATTTATAGTCAACTCACGACTTTAAGTGCTTTGCGTTTACCCATATGATCCACAGTCCTATGCAGGCCAACCGCTTGGCAGAAACAATCACGCATAGGTCTATATTTAACTAATAGTTTTAGTCTGCAGACTACCAGTTTAATTAATACCGTTGCTTTTATTTCTATCATTATTATTACTACTATTAGTAGTAGTATTTTAGCATTATTATTCTATACTAGTATTATTATTACTACCATATATAAGTATATATCTACATATCAACATCATCGCCGTCGTCAGCATCATCGTCAGCATCATTATCACCATCGTCATCGTTGAAAGGACAATTAACATCATATTGGCGTCTCTGAGTAGATTTCTCGAAGAGGTGTTATATTAAGTTTTCATATATCATATCATATCATAAACTGAAATTGAATGGACAAAAATTTTGCGCACTTCTGTAAACGAGTTTTGAGTCAGCCCATTGTGTGGAGTTACTGGAGTAGGTCTATATATTCAATGTCATTCAGCTGGATTTACGTGTGTGCTAAATCCTACCAATGGATGCATTCTCTTAACACAAGTCTTCGCCTAACGCATTGTTCAGGTATAGTGGCAAGCACCGTCGATAGGTTTGGATGCAAGCAGCAATCCAAAGGTCAGCTATAGGCAAACACACACAATGCCGTTTATGCACATGCATAAATACACACACACACACATTCACATACACATTGTAACATATACATAGAGTCATTCACACACATACATATAATTTTGTTGCCGACTCTGGAGGTGTTTATGATGTTGATGCATGCTGCTGCTGCTGAAGATGACGACGAAAACTACAGTGATGACGATGTTACGATGATGACGATGTTAGCTAGAACAATGTATAATCTATAGTGTTGATTGTGATCGTGCTGCTGCCGCCGATGACGATGATGATGATGATGATGATGATGCTTTTGCTGCTGCTGCTGATGATGATGATGACGATGGTGATGGTGATAGAAGAATGTTAATGAATCGTGTTTGTAATGGATAGATGTCGATTGTTCCGGTTGAGACAGACTGTGCGTTGGAGAACGATGTCTCCAGATTCATGGAAACTCCTCTCGTCAAATGGGTAATGATGCTTTGGCTCAACGCATTCATGCTACATGTTAACGCTCTAATTCTGCTGTATGTCATATTTTCTTAAACATGACCAATTTAACTATCTTTGTGGCAACATCTATCGCAATTAATTAATTATTTATCGATGTTTAGGCCTAGGACAATAGATGTTCAAAAGAATATTCTTTTAAATATACGTTAGCCATATGTGTACATTATTTTGAACATGGTTCTACATTGAAAGATAATTGAAAATGCGGTAGGGCCTATGCTTAGTTAACCTGTATTACAGACCATAAAAAACCTGGCCGTAAGTTTATTAAGCTTCATTGCTAGGAACTAGTTAGACAAAATAGACACCGAAAAATCGACGTGTTATTCAAAACAATTAAATACTTACTAGAGTCTATCTTTTAGGTCTATTCTATGTTTACTTAGTAGGCTTATGTGTGTACAGAAAATAGGTAGACATAGAAGCGTATTTTATGCTGCTGCATAATTATACGGTGTAGCTTTACGCAACAGACCGAATGTCGTGCTTTCAGGTTAAGACCTTCAAGAAGTCGAAGGAAAACTTAGACTTCGAAGAACTAAACGACAGCGTTTTTCTCTTGGACGTCCTTCTGGCCATGTAAGCTGTTTCTTTTCAAATCAATAATTTTATGCATTGTATTAAAGCATATGAAAACCGGCCAATTTTTACAAATGCAAGGACAATATGCAGTTAATATCAAATTCATATATATATATATATATATATATAAATTGTTCAGCAGCAACTCACTCCAGGAAACTACTTATTATTTTTATTATTGTGGGTCTTGGAGGTGGTCGAACGGCAATATGCTGATATAAAGGTTAGAAGGTGGTGGGTTCGATGCCCGCTAGCCCCGTGGATGCAACCCTGTAAAAAGTTTTAGATTGCAACTTCTAAGGGTGAAGTGATTTACAGAGTTTTGAAGACGAAACTTACTTTCTCGGACCATCTGCCAATATTCCTTCTCTCCTAAATCGTATTCAAATCCAAAGACATCAAGCGCTTGCCAATTACACATCGCACCTTATAACGGCGATAGTATGTATGCCTATATATCTATATTTATATATAATACACTGCATGCCTTGAAACTGCTGTGCAGAGATGAAGGAATTGACGGTGAGGTACTGGCTTCCATCATCCGATCGACGTCAATGGACCATGACACCAAACTCCGCAACTGGATGCTACTCGCCAGAACAATTTACAGATACTACACAGTAAGAACAATTTTTGTTTGCACTGTTATTCACACAGGTACAGTCAAAACATCCACACAAAGCGTCCTTGACAATTCCAACACTTGCACGCGCGTTCCAGTTTTTCAATTATTTGATTGTGTACCTTAAGTGCAAAGTTTACATTATACCAAAGTATTGTGACCGTGTGACGGACATTTCTCAAAAATCATGACTCGCGAAGGAACAAAAGTATCTCCGCTCAGAACTGTACATGGGTCCAATTTTCATGACCCGACCTGACCCATTGATAATGGACCCGACCCGACTTCTGAAACAAATACCTGACCCGACCCGACCCATGACGTGCATAACCCGACCCAATCCGACCCGATCCGCCTTTAGTGCTAATTTTGACAATATTATTCATCCTCAAATTCTATGTCGCAAAAATGCAACACAGTCATATGCCCTATATGATAATAACATTGATTTGTGAGAACGTATTATTCCAATCATTTTAACCTAAACTTACCTTCTCCATAAATATCAAAAGAATTCCGGATAGTATTAGGTACGTAAGACTAATGGTCCAACCCGCATGTCCCAGCGTTGCGTCCTAACTCCTCAGCTAATTCACACGCTTGTAATCAATCTGTTGACCTTTCGTATTTTTCATAAAATCATGAGAATTATTTCATACGACAGATTGAACCGAGTTCTGTGCCAAAAGGAACAAATCCGACGTGTTGCCCTAAGTTTTCACTCTAATTCCTTCGCCATATTCAATGTATTTAAATGTAGCTGATTAACACCAAGGTCCGATGCGGACCGCGGTTCGCTAATGCGATGCTGGCCTATGTAAGAGATTTTAATTCCGAGCTTTATTCATGCATATTCAGAAAGGGTAGCATCAAGTTGCGCGATTGACTTCTGAGTCAAAGAATCGAGCACCTAAAGAGTGCCCGATTATTTGTCTGATAAGTCAATCGCTCATATCAGGTTCAAATGGCATTGCGAATGCCTTGGGATGTCTTCTCCTGCTGTGCGTTACTCAGGTGCCTTGAGGATTTCTTCTTCTGCTGTGCGTTACTCACTCAGGTGCCTTGAGGATTTCTTCTTCTGCTGTGCGTTACTCACTCAGGTGCCTTGAGGATTTCTTCTTCTGCTGTGCGTTACTCACTCAGGTGCCTTGAGGATTTCTTGCCAGCGAACGCATGTACAGAAGATGTAAACAGTAACGACTCAATTTTAAAGCCCAGAGTTGAAAATCAAGCTCTGCAAAAAATTGGTGGGTCGAAATGGTTTGGGACCAGACCCAGGCCTACCCACCAGGATCTCAACTCGACCGGACCCGACCCGCCTAATCTACAGATAGTCGTGACCTGACCCGCCCCACTGGTCGACCCGCCCTATGGGTCGACCCGACCCACGGTCAATCCGATCCGGGGACAGCGCTGGTTCCGCTAACTGGGTTGCTAAGGCCACACGTAGTATGTGTTGCAATTATGGCTCTATAATTATGTAGCTCAATCCTATAATTTATACCTTAGCAAATTCGAATGCACAATAATTGCCATGCATTAAAGCCCTATTTAGATACTTAGGACTACTTGAATATTGTATGTATATCGGCGTATTTATGCACACATACATGCAGACTAATTCTACTGGCTCAGACCACCTGCCTGCAAAGAGGGCGACGCTAATGATCTTTGTGTAACAAGCAAAAGCTAGCTAACAAACATTATATGCAACCATACATCAGGTGATATTCATATCAACCACAATCGATTTGTTAAGAAATTAAACAAAGTTTTTGATAACAGTTCTGCACTTGCCTCTGATATGATAAACCTTCAACACACTTCTGTACTGTCGAGTTCAAGGTGCAGCGTTGAGTGCCTGCCTTCAGATGAATCAATATCCAACTTAACTAAATACGGTGGAAAATAGGCCTAGGCATTAGAGCTATATAATTGCAACACCTGCTGCTGTATACGCATTGCTCTGTGCTGTACAGCCAAGTATCTATTCCCAGCCCAAGTATCTCTACGAACTCTTCACTATCGATGTAATCCGATCTACGCACCCGATTCTTCTCTTATCTCAGTCTATCTCTAGTCCAGGTCATAAGTCTATTCATTATTCATCTAAAATTCTCCAATCGAACCATTTGCAACACTGCATCATGTCTCTGGAACGTAATCGTAAACTCCAAACTTCTAAAACGCCACTCATAAACTAAGCCCAGAGCACCAGCAAATTCATTTCCTTTTCACTGCCCTTTCTAAAACACTCTGACTTGACGCTGCGCTTATGAATAAACCAGTGCCCTTCACTTTGATATTGAGTGTCTCTTTAGAAGTTTGGAGGTTACTATAGGCCTATTGCATAGTATATAAAGAGGCAATGTAAGGCCAAAGCACAGCAAAGTAAACTCCACCACTGGTCATACTCTCCTCCAATGCCAGTCCCATGCCTGGATAAAGAAGGAGGGCGACGCTAATGGTCTTTGTTACCACACTGTATCGTTAGACTGCAACTACTACAACTACTACTACTACTGCTACTACTGCTACTACTACCACCAACGCACAACACGTACTTATGCCTCTCCATATGCTTGGTGCTTACTGGACTAATTAGACGCTCTGTGTGCTATTGACTGTTACAGGATTATCTGCAGCAGATGATTCTGTCTTCGTGGCCAGATGTTTACGCAATGACCGAAGACACGAACAGAGGTCAGTTCAATCTACAATATTTGGATTTAATTCCAATTGCCTTTTGAGTGATGGATGTGAAACGATTGTCTGTAATGTGTAATTGTGCCTATCTCAAGTCGGGAGAAAAGAGGAGGGCGACGCTAATCATTTTCGTCACAATTTCTACTCTACGTTTACTTCGTTATAAATAATTATGTCCAGGGCTGGATTAACATTAATTGTTGCAGGTCTGTTCCAAACTTGCAACTGTAAGCCACAAATATAGACTATAGGATAATGATCAACCAAAAAGTTTTGACTAATTACAGTTGCAGATTAGACATTTATTAATTCAAACCTTTAACACGTGCTTTTATCACAGAAGCAGTGTCAACAATGTCTTGACAATCCAATCGTACATTTTCATACTTGATTTTCATGAGTGTTTGTTTTTAGTAAAACTAACGCATTTAAAGACATTTCAGTTATTACAATGCCAACGATGTACCAATATTAGCCTATTGGAGATCTCAAATTAAAGTTAAGAAAAATATTAGAATGTGTTGCAAGATTTTTAAAGCAGCACACTAATGGAAGGTCCTTATTTATTAAATTATGGGTAGGCCTGGGTTAATTGACCCACAGGAAACGTCCCAGTCCCATGTCTGTTCGTGTCTTCGGTCATTGCGTAAACGTCTGGCCACGAAGACAGCATCATCTGCTGCAGATAATCCTGTAACAATCCCTTTTTTGGATCGCTGTGCACATACATGAAGATCGTGCTAATGTTTAAAGCACAACACGATAAACATTAGCACCACACGATTAAATTGCAATTTGCTACGATAGGAATGCTGGGTCAATATACATTTTGTGAGAGACTGTTGGGCCTGACAGATTCGCCTGCCATACGTGATACCCACGCCACAAACTATAATTGTTCATTATAAAGAGCCTAGATTACTTTTATAGACGTGATGCATGCATTGTCATGGGTAGGCATAATAGCCTACAGCAGAATGGCACCACACGGAGTTCATAGAACCTTGAATTCAGTGTTTAATGGATGCAGTGACCCCCTAAATTGAGGCTCTATTCTAACTCACTTTTTGACGATTGACCAGCATCGACGAGATAGACTCATAGAGACGACATTACGGCAAATGTAGGCTGTGTGTACACAGTGTAGGCCTACGCTCTCTATTCCTTGAATTTTCTTATGAAAAACAATAAAAATAAACAGTAACAGTCTTGAATGTTTATTGTAATGTAACACTCCAGTTTCTGATTACCGTGGATAAACTATTTCAGAAAAATAGCTAAGGATAATTAGGCTTAATTAACTCAGCGTAGGATTACTCAACGAAGTCCAATCAATTCACAAGGACGTATATATATATATATATATATATATATATATACCAATTGACATACATATATATATACATACACACATACATCCATCCATCCATCCATACATACATACATACATATTATTATTATTATTATTAAATTTGTAACGCGCACAAGGTCACACCTAAATGTGAATCTGAGGCGCGGATAGTCAGTCGCCAGGAGAAGATGCAATTAGATTTCCAAATCCTTGAACGCCAAAGAGAAATAGTGAGTTTTGAGTCGCCTTTTGAAGGAAGGAAGGAAGGAAGGATCATACATACATACATACATACATACATACATACATACATACATACATACATACATACATACATACATACATACATACATACATACATACATACATACATACATACATACATACATACATACATACATACATACATACATACATACATACATACATACATACATACATACATACATACATACATACATACATACATACATACATACATACATACATACATAAACATATCAAATGTAGCTAGGGCATATATATACAGTATATGGGGCCTATAGGCCTTATATAGCCTATATAGTTTTTCGACATCAATATTTATTAATTGTTTTATACGGTTCTCAATGTGGTGTAAGCCGATGCTCATGCCAGCGACTAATTTAATTAATGTCATCCAAAGACTGTAGTGGTTAAATTCAGTCGTATTTCAGATCCTGTACCATAGATTTGAGATCTCAGATCCTGAACCATAGATTTGAGATCTTAGATCTTGTACCATAGATCTGAGATCTCAGATCCTGTACCATAGATTTGAGATCTCAGATCCTGTACCATAGATTTGAGATCTGCCACCGAAACTATAAGATTCACCACCTAAAATGTCTTTCTTATACAGTAATCTGTCATAAAAGTTTTCCTATTCATTTTTGTGTCTCTCCATCTCGAATAACGAAGTTTTGTTATAGATTCGTGAATAGGCTTAAGTTTTAGATTTCCAATACATTGGAGATCCGCCACATGTGCATGGGTGAGCGATTTACCCACTATCACTTATACTCCTTTATTTAGTTCCTCACATATCTATTTTGTCTTACATTCGCTCACAACACACGATCTCTCAATCCAGATCTTCATTGCACCATTCTCCATTTTGGCCTCAATTATCCTTCTATCTCAGGTTCTGCAATTAATCTCCAAATATACGATGCGGTCAGCTCCTATATGATGCTAGATTTCCTTACGAACGAATAAAATACATAAATTAGCAAACTATGCCCAATAAGCTGAAAAGAGTCACCAGTGTTGGGCCCACGCACAAGCGTGGAACCAACCAAAGAGTTTCCGTCGACAGCAGCTGCTGATAGATGGACTGAGAGTCTGCAGAGATGGCATAGGTGAATGATGAACGATGAATTGCATTCCGTTTCGTGTTTCTTGTTCAGCTTCTTGTCTGAGGGAATTACAGAAGTTTCTGATTCTGATTCTCGGTTACGCTGTTCAATGCGATCGAAAGGAAGACCACATCGAAGCGATCAAAAACCTCGATGTCGAAACACAACAGGCACTCGTCATGCATATTCAACAGGTAGACATGTCCTTGGAGTATATATATAAATATAGTTCTATATATATTATGTATATATATGGAGAGAGAGAAAGTAAAAGAGAAGGAGAGAGAGAGAGAGAGAGAGGGAGGGAGAGAAAGAGAGAGAGAGGGAGAGTGAGAGAGAGGCTTATTCTGTTGTAGGTAAACACAGGAAGTCTGGCCTACAACGTGCCTTTGTCTGCTTCAGAATTTGTCTGTCGTCAGATGGATGAGTCACATAAACTTTGATCACAGGCTCTTCAGTTACTCACGACCGGCACTTTAGTTAGAAAATTCGTACATTATTTTATATTATGTGCATACAACCATATGTGCAACATGCATGCATGCAAACAAGCATGTATACATTATATTTATTTATTATGTGATAACAGTGAAGTGCCTTCCAGTTTATGTATCCGGTGCTTTGATGCTTTTGCCTTCCGTTGCACTTTATCTCAAAATACAGACACTTTCATATTTCCCGATGGTGGATCTATCCACAGGCGGGGATGAAGCAGTTTTCCCCACCTCTGCTGGTTGCATTCTGGTGTGCTTAGACTAGACCCGTGCATGATGAATTGTAGAACGTTTGTGCCCCTCCGAAGGTCCTCTCTCCCTTCTCAAGCAATCCTGTATTCGTCACATATGTCTGTGAGAGCATCATTCCCCACCTCCGAATTAAGACATTACACGGGGTTGGAGTAGTTATTTAAAACACTGCAATTGATACCTTCGATGAGTCATGGTCATATACTGTAAGACACTAAGTTATATTTATATACAATATAACATGAAATTATCGCTCATTGTTGTCATAGGTGACTGAAGTTCCGCGAAATGTTCTCTCACTGGCTGATGAAAACCAATTGAATCTGGTTGTGTTGAGTCAGACTGTTCAAGATCTTTGTCGGGACAGATTGCAGCTGATGGAGGTTCGTTTTAGAATAACTGAAATTAAGTTAATTGCTTTGAAGATGCGGTCAGTGCACAGGTTACCGGTTGAGGGGAATGAAATAAAATGAAATAAATTGATTGCTGGCCTTCCAGCATATCT
The DNA here is from genome assembly GCA_959347315.1 of Bimastos eiseni. Classification (NCBI taxonomy): domain Eukaryota; kingdom Metazoa; phylum Annelida; class Clitellata; order Crassiclitellata; family Lumbricidae; genus Bimastos; species Bimastos eiseni. The sequence continues at coordinate 14,022,213 of OY365808.1, read as the reverse complement.
ATTGACAGTTGATGAGCACCATTGTATGTTGCTATAGAACCCATGGATATGAATGTCAGTATGTGAGAATGCTAGTGGGTATTTTGACATAAAATGCTATTTCTGCACATTCTCCATCGAAAATCCATCTATAAATAATTTTGAGAAAAGTACACACTGCATGCAGAAAAAATAACAACGTTGACACAATATGCTTTAATTTCTATTAAGATTTGAGAGCTTACAAATATGAATTCCTATTGCCTGATTTTTCCATTCGCTGTATAGAAGGTGATGGGACTAAATTCAGTCGAGGGAGACGGATCAGGAGATCCCACGAAGCGACGACAACCTTCAAATAGAAAGGAAGACATTGAATATCGAAGGCAAATCAGAGTCTTAAACGATGAACTGTAAGTTGTTCTGGATATGTATGGGCTCCATATACGAGTCTATGTTGTCTGAATCTTCAGTTTGACGGGTCTATCTGGGACTGATGTTTGGAAAGGATATGAAACCACAACGTGGCAGCCAATCAGTGATCGTCTTTTTTGATACATTACGGGCGATGTCTGTGGTCGGCTATACATGTAATGAATGAAGTGACATCCGAATAAGCGGGAGGGTAAATTTGAACATATTGTTGTCGAAAGTTCTTCCAAATTTATACTACTCCAATCAGAAAAATCTTCCTTTGAACACATTTAATTTATATTGCAATTTCTATGTAATATTTTAAAGACGTTTTACTTCGGTGCAAAACAAATGCCATTGTCGATCTGTACTCCAAAAGTCCCGGATGTAGTCACAGACATAATCAAGGTCAACGATCCAGTTCTCGTTGGCTTCATAACCTTCCGTATTAGTCCCAGGGGCAATGGTTTGAACATAAGCTTTTCAAATTTGATTATCGCTGCCTAACCCCATTTCTCTTTGGGTTACCAAGATGTTTATTACAGGTTAATAATTATAATCATCATCTGATATTTTAATTTTCTCATTTCAAATCAATGAGTTACAACAGTGCTGATACAGCCTGACCGGTTTAATTTCGATCTAATTAATAGTAGACCAATGAAAAAAATCACTAAATAATTCTCGTCTGAGGTCAGGTCCTTATGATGAACTCAGTCGGTGAGATTTTGTTGCGCTGCTTTTCTTTTCATATTCGCACGAAATGTCAGGGAAGAACAGAGAAAATTACTTACAGAAACGCGTTCAGAACTATGTGCAGTGAACTCTGAATTATCTAAGATGAGATCCGAGGTAGAGTACATAACTATTTCTACTTCGCTAAAGTACACAGTCTTTTAAGATCAGTTTAATATTTCATAGTATTTATTTAAAGAATCGAAATGTTCGAGCATATGATGCGGCGGTACAAACCTGCAACCAACGGCACTGGCCTCCTTAGTAACCTGTCTTAGCAACTCTCCTTAGCAACCTATAGCTCCTCTTCAACCTGCCTACTTGGCAACTTGCCATAACAACCTACCTTAGCAACCTGCCTCTATCCTCGCCCCAAATCAGAGATCAGAGATCAGAGAGAGTCAAGCGGTAGAAGATTAGCACTAAGAAGAATTATCCCTACGTAACAGTTCTCATCTGGAGCAGGAGAACTCACAACTGAGAGTCGACCTGGAGACTTGCAGTATATAACGGCAAAAGGATTATAAGTACGATCTCCTTCTTGATTCTGGTATTGAACAGCGGCCACCTCGCCGCAGAATCACTTAACTTCCTTTAAGTTCAGATTTAGGATCAATATATTGTTCAGAAAATAGAAATTTTAGATCTGCATCTAGACAGTCTTCTCACATACCACAGAAGCCTATAATGCATGCGTAGGCCCACGCTATTCACGTAGGCCTAAAGTTTACTGGTTCTCTTTGTGCAACGCCTTTATGTGGGCATATTTTGCTTGTGTAGCAACATATAATATTATATGACTTATTTGAAGGTTTGAACCAAAATGTTAAGAGCATCTGGCCCCAGCGCTGGCATAACCGCTACGTGCGTCGCATGTATGGAACATAGACTAATTAGCAAACTGGAATTACCTTTGACATTGATCTTATTTCATTTTTTTAGAATACTATTTTATGCGCTGAAGCGAAAACCGCCCGAGTTTACAAGGATGAACTCGACAACATGAAAGAAATGGTAGCATAATTATTTCACTATCATCCATGTCAGCATTCTATTTCATGGTATTTCACCTGAAGGGAATCTTTAGGACATAAGTTCCAAAATGTCGATGAAGGGTTACAGCACTCGATCAACACTGGGAAGTTCTATGCCTGTTTAATTACCACTTAAGTATTGACTAATGAATTTACTTTGCACCAATTTGAAGCGTGCGTGTGTGTGTGACTGATCCGTAGAAGTATCAGCACTATATTAGAAGAAGAGGAAAAAGAAACATCCAAATAGCTATAATAGCCGTCTGTTAAATTTATGTAGGCTACATATATAATATATATAGGCCTATGGTATGTGTTGGGAGTATGTGCACAAATTAGGCGTTAAACAGTTACTCTGTTTAGCATCTATTCTTGTCTTCTGCTAGTGATTTGAAACAACAATGCCATAGAAATGTTTGCATTAGCATCTATTAAATCGAAAAAGTGAATATAATAAAAAATATTATCGTCTGCAAGAATACCAAACTTTGAATGTGTGAATGATTTCGTCGATTTTTTTTTATTTATTCAGCTAAAATGTCTTGAAATAGGATGTGTTCAAGCTTATGTAACTTCGATATTGAATTTCTAGGTCATCCAATCCGAAAAGTATCGAAAAGAAGCTCAAAAATACAAAAACGTAATGGCAGGTGTTGATTTCTACAAGACGCGATTAGATGTAAGTATATGCAAGTATGGCACGTGCAACATGACGTCATAAACGTATAGGTTACGCCAACACATACATGGCCTATGTAAACATATGTACGTACGTACATACATACATACATACATACATACATACATACATACATACATACATACATACATACATACAATGCCTATGCAGTATTACATACATACATACATACATACCTTTGTTACTTGAAGACTTTCTTATTTTCTCGGGACTGTAACGCTGAGAACACTTCTGAATTACAAATTCTCAGATTCTGTAGCTCCTTTCAAGAGCCTAACAAAAGAACTGGACACGTTACAGCACTGTGCCTGCAAAATTATTTGGCACGTGCAAGACGTGCACCTGAAAG